>JAYMTF010004689.1:0-12743 GCA_036897485.1 Pelargonium nanum | reverse complement strand
CACCTGCGGGCCCAAGCCGAGGGACTGGAGCATCAAGATCAACAAGAAGGAGAAGCGACTTGCGATCTCCACGGCGCTCGCGAGCGCGACGGTGAACACGATTGTGGTGGAGGATTTTGCGGATCGGTTCGAGAAGCCGAAGACGAAGGAGTTCATTGAGGCGCTGAAGAGGTGGGGGCTTGACCCGAAGAAGAAGTCCATGTTCTTGATGACGGAAGTGCCTGATAATGTGAATAAGTCGAGCCGCAACATTGGGACATTGAAGATGTTGACGCCGAGGACGTTGAATTTGTTTGATATATTGAATGCTGATACGTTGGTGCTCACCCCCAGTACTGTGGACTACTTGAATAAACAATATGGAGCTGAATATGAGGTAGATGGTGACGAAGAGGACGAGGAAGAAGATGAAGAAGACGAGGGTGAGGAAGGTTAGTTACTATTCCATTGTTGCTTGCAATTGTGCTGTTTTGTTGATTTACAATTGTCTTGTTTGATTGTTTCTGTGAGTCTTTATGGCTAGTGTTTTAGTATCCTAATTTGAAAGTACCTGAGTTGGAGACCTTGGACTAGTTGGGTCCTCCACTTATCCATTTAAGATTCAACATTGTATCAGAACATGTTTGGTTTGGTTTGAGCAACCGGATTGTGTTAAGATTTAACATTGTATCAGAGAACATGTTTGGATTGGGTTTGAGCAACCGGGTTGTGTAACTTGTGTTGCCTTCTCTTTAAATTATTGGTATGAAAGTGTTTTAGTATCTGAGAACCACTTGATGTATTAGTTGGGAAGCTTGAAACTTAAGATCCGATATAGTCCGGAGTAAGCTTGAAACTTTAGATACATGTGGTTGGTCGCATAGGTTTTGAAATTTCCAATTTTGCATCAACTGTTTTGAATTCTTAGATGACATGTGGAAACACACTAGGTAGATATCAGACATTGTGTGAGAATTAAAACCCATGTTTTTCTTCCCACTCTTTGGTGTTCTTCGCACCGCTATTGCCCATGCTCATTGGCGAATGTATGTTGTTTTCACACTTGACATTTTGCACTTCCTAGTGTTTGTCCGTTCATTTATTTACTTTGTATGATATTGTGTATAATGAAAAACATTGTTATTGATGATATACATTAGTAATCAAGAGTGAATTTCCAGTATTGATTATAAACCCAGCTTCTATGTTCTTGCAAAATTGGTGTTATGTATTTGTTCAAATGTTCACGAAATCTAACCCCAATTTGCTAAATTGCTTTTTTTTAGCTCCGTAATAGAACTAGCAGATAGTATGTAGTTTATTTAGTATCTCTTTGGGGGTTTCTTATTGTTGATGAGTTGATCTGGTTACCTTCTTCAACTTGGGATGCAGGCGAGGAGACTGATGAAACTTCTGATGCTACCGAATGATACCATCTCTTAGATAACAACCATGTTAGCTTGCAGGTTTTGACTGTATCATATTGTAAACTGGCTTTGGTCAAATTTTCCTTCGGATCAATTTTTGTATCAATTTGCAATTATTTTACATGAAAGCTGTCTTTCTTTATCACCCTAATGTTGCTGGTGATTTCAACTGTCCTCTCTTTTTAGTATGCCATTGTGTTCTTGGTTTAGACTTTCGCAAGCTATTGTCAAGTTCCTATTGTTGGTAATTTGTATCTATGCACGATATTTGGTTCTTGATGTAAATTTCAGCTTGATATGGAAATGTTACTTTCAAGCTTGTCAGATTAAATAAGAGTGTTTTTCATCAATCAGCTAGTACTGATCTTTGAAGTAGTCATGGATCTTCCACTTTTATTGTAGGCTTTAGGCATGATATTACTTTTATTGAATTTTGTACACATTGTGCATGATATTACTTTATCTCTAATGAGTATGGCTTGATTCTATCATTTAACAAATCTACATTGCTCAAACATTGTTGTTTTGTTTTTATAGCTAAACAACTCATTGTTTCAATTTCCTCTACAAAAAATTTTCATTACAAACCATCTCAGTTTCAACTAACTTCCCTTCTATGAGTCTTCTACAGAAATTCTCATCTCCCCTCGTTCACATCTAAATATAGATTCAAGTTCTTTTCCTGAATTGATGAAGTTTCTAAATTGACAAAGGGTAGCGTTCAGATTAGAATTTTTAGCAATCAAGAACGGATTCCAAGACCATTTTCATATTAAAAAAAATCACAATTCAAGCATGGGAAATATACTTGGCAATGCAGTCTACGGGCTTAAAACGGGTCAAATTGAAAAACTTGAACCCTCACATTTAGAAACTTTTTATCAATCATAACTTGTTCACCCAAGTTTAGAGTCATGTCACAAAAGAAAAAGTCTGATAGGGACACATGCATTTTTCGTTTAACCCCGCGGCCCACATTGACAGGTATAATGATAAAGGAAAATTTCAAATCCAGCCGCTATTTATATCAAAACCCTTGTAATAGGGACTTTTATGCCATAATATTAAATCAAAATAGAAATTAATAATAGGCTGATGACTAGAGCATTGGCAGTTTGTTCCTTCTGTAAAATCAGAATTAACAAGATAGAGTTGCCAACTTTACTTGTTTGTCGACCAGCCAGATGAGTAACAGGCCTGGTCATGGATGCTGAATCTGCCCCACGGATCAGCTAACCCGAACCCATATATAATGGAAGCTCCGTCCCTGTGCAATCACGGAAACAAGAAAAGGAAAAAGAATGCACACTCCCTACGCAGGCATTATCCTGTTCAGGTTCAAAGGGACTTTCTCAGCCTGATTTGCTTCACATCTGAGCCACAGCCAGTGATAAAGCGAATACAGGCACCCCCGGTGCTTCTTACGTCAATAATGTAACACAAAACCAAAATATTAAAGATGAAATTTGAAGACGATAATGTGGCGAGACAGTTTTATTAATGAGACAAACAAAAGCAAGCAAAGTAAAGGCAGCATGTCCGCGACTTTCTAACAAACTAAATGCTCACCAACTAGTCTGGAAATAAAGACCGGCATTGTCATTCTTGATAAAAGCTAAATCATGCACTGCAGCTCCATGATTTTTTTGATCAGTTCCACGTTACCTGCACCAAGACAAGTATTGGCTATGATATCAAAATGAATGATAGGTTCTAACGACATAAGATAGTATACATTAACGTATTACTAGACTTCTGAAAACTAATACTCAGTATTGTGGTTTTTCCGTATAAACTTCAATGGAACTCTCAAGTTGGAAAGAGTTTTCAAGTTCTCAAAAGAGAACTCAATCTCTATTCCTTGCTTTATCTTGATGAAACATATTGCTATAAATTACATACAAATGCATACTTTCCACCAAAAAATAGAGTTTTTCACAGTGCATGAGGTGTGGCTTTTTGCACTAAATGTATAAGCATAATAGTGGCTTCAATAAACTTTGATAATCTGATTATGTTTGTTTTGTTTATGAAGTTTATATGAAAGTACTCACCTTCACCTCTCAGATGATTTTTTGTAAGTTGCAGGTAAGTAGATTTCTCCACCAATTTCACCATGCTGCTCTCCACTCACAGTCTTCTTAGCAGCCAGGAACTCAGCACTCATGGCATCCATTCCCTGTTGCACGGCTTCCTCAGCGCTCCCATAGCCATGCTCCTCAGCATACTTCCTCACATCCTCTGTTATCTTCATTGAGCAAAACTTGGGGCCACACATGGAGCAAAAGTGTGCCACTTTGGCACCATCTGATGGCAGAGTTTCATCATGGAAGGATGTGGCAGTCATGGGATCCAGTGACAAAGCAAATTGGTCCAACCATCGGAACTCGAATCTGGCCTTGCTCAAAGCATCATCCCAGGCTTGAGCATGAGGGTGACCCTTGGCTAAGTCTGCGGCATGAGCGGCTATTTTGTATGCTATAACTCCGGCCTTCACATCATCTCTGTTTGGTAACCCAAGATGTTCTTTTGGAGTCACGTAACAGAGAAGTGCAGTGCCAAGAGCCCCAATATTGGCAGCACCTATGGCAGAGGTTATATGATCATATCCAGGAGCAATATCAGTTGTCAAAGGACCTAGAGTGTAGAAAGGTGCTTCATTACACCACTCTAGCTGTTTTTCCATGTTTTCGGGAATCTTGTGCATTGGAATATGTCCAGGCCCCTCATTCATTACCTGAAACTCAGGAAAAAAAAATGGTTACATGATGAGATAGTCTTTATAATTCAAATGAATCGACCCAGTTTAAGAAGCTAGCTGAAGGGGAAGAAAATGGTAATATTTTCTCCTAATGGCCACAGGTTTTCTCAGAAAGCCCCTTAATTGAAGTAAACAACTATGTAATGAGGTAGTGGAAAAAATGGCACTCAGTACAATTTATGGAAATGAGGTTGTTAGTGACCTCGCAAAGCCATTAAGCATATACTTCTAAGTTAGATGCATTTTCTTGAAAATTGAAATATAGTAAACATATGCATTAGGCTATTAAGAAGGTCTCCAGATATCATTACCTGCACATCCTTCTCCCAGGCTCTACGGGTCAGTTCTCCTTGGGTAAGAAGCTCAGCAAACTGAGCAGTGTCATTGGCATCATAAATTGACCCAGGTCTCAGCCCATCACCGATAGACAGGGCCACATCATATTGATTACAGATGTCCAGTATGTCATCCCAATGCTCATAGGCAAAGTTCTCCTTGTGATAAGCCAAGCACCACTTTGCATGAATGGATCCTCCACGTGAAACAATCCCAGTCATGCGCTTTGCAGTTAGTGGAATGTACCGAAGTAGAACTCCAGCATGAATTGTGAAGTAATCTACCCCCTGCTCAGCTTGTTCAATCAGGGTCTCTCTGAAAACTTCCCAGTTAAGGTTTTCTGCGATTCCATTTACTTTTTCAAGTGCTTGATAGATGGGCACAGTCCCTACTGGTACAGGAGAGTTGCGTAAGATCCACTCACGGGTTTCATGGATATGGCGGCCCGTAGAGAGATCCATGACAGTATCACCACCCCACATAGTTGCCCATTGGACCTTATAAACTTCTTCTTCTATGGAACTTGCAACTGCAGAATTTCCAATATTTGCATTTACTTTGACCAAAAAGTTTCTTCCTACTATCATTGGTTCAAGCTCTAAATGCTTTTTATTGGAAGGGATGATTGCGCGTCCACGAGCCACCTCTGATCTTACAAACTCTGGGTCAAGCTTCTCACGAGTGGCACAATATAACATTTCCTCAGTTATGACACCTTGCTTAGCATAGTACATCTGAGTGTATCTTGGTCCACCTAATTTCTCCCGCCTGTCAATCCATTCCTTACGCAGCTTAGGAAGTCCTGTATGACAATACCATTTAGAAAAGTAGGCAGATACAAAAAAGTTGATAATCCATACACACACACAAACAAGCAAAAAATATATATATCAGGTGGATGGATAGCAATAATTGAATAAGCATCCTATATTTGGAAGGAAATAGTACATTTACTACTAAATTAGCTTCCTGATGAATAATATAATCTAAGTAGCATTCAACATTGTTGACAGAACAGAGAAGCATAGATCTATAAACTGAAAATAAATTACAGCTTTACGTATTTGTGACTTCGAATTACTACCAGATAATTCATTTACAATAATAAAATAAGCAGATCCAAAAGTAAAAAGAACCAGTCACTTTGACTGTATGCAGATGCAAACACAATACAATAGCCAATAGGTTATGTACTGAAAAGAAAGTTAGATCAAATTGAGATACCTCTGAACAGCCAAAAATATATCTAACATAAAATTCATATCTGTAGGCAGAAAAGGGACAATTATTCAGAACAAAGCAATATACATCTACCATCTTATGGATAACATAATATACATGTAAATATGTGAGTGTAAATATGTTCTCTCAGAGTGTCAACAGAACCAGCGAGCAAAAGAAAATTAAGAGTTCCCATATGTAGATACAAGATTGATATACATTACCTATGCGAGGGCTAATATTTTGAGGGCCACTGGTGTCATAAGTGTCAAAATGTGGTTCATCCCCAGCTAGGTGAACCCGTCGGAAGGGAACTTTGAGTACGTGCCCAGATTCTTCATGAACGACTTCCCTGCAAAGTAGATGATGCATCAAACCATCAAGATACATAAACAGAAGTATTTAAGAATTAACACAACTATATAAATTAATTTCAAGAAAGTTACAGACTTGTGTTCTTTTGTGCTCCTCGGGAAACATTCCTCAAAGGATGGGAGAGTCTGGAAATCGGGAGCAGCAGGATCAACTGTATGCTTCCTTTGTTTGCTTTTCTCTGAGTTGGTTAGTGGGGGATCAAATGTCATTGTGGCTCTAGGGACAAACCTCATGTAAGAGGACATTTCATTCTTGGATGAACTTGAAACACGGCCCGCCACATCAAACCCAGGCACAAAGGCAGTACTCAGAAACTTTGCAGGAGTGAAATGATTGCCATTCTTGCATATAGGTAATGACAAGGTAGTGTGGACTGATGCCATCTCTACCGTGATCTAAACAAACAACAATAAATAGAAAGATTACACTTTATTTAACAAGAAACAAAATCATATTTGCCGGTATGTAGCACACAACAAATCTAATTAACAAGAAAATGGATGCTTTTATGTCAGAGGAATAGATTATGATTTTCAAGACTGATAAAGGGATAGATTTACTTTCCAACTATTTAACTTTCTTAGTTTCTTTTAGAATTCAAGTATTATATTAAGAAAAATATCTCTATCACAAATTAAATAGTACTACCTCCGTTTCAAAATGACATTGAATTTGAAATGGAGGTAGTATATTATATAATATCTTTACCATGACCACTAACTTTTTTTTCTTCAAAATTTTATTTTTTAAATATTTCATATTTTAACTAGCTATTTCTTTATATTTGTCCCGCTAGAATTTGAAATTTTATAGTATGATCTAGCCAGTTTTAAAATTATTCATAATTCCCATCAATTTTATAAATTTTGAGAAGAGACTACTCACTAATAGTTGGAATTGTATTGAATAAATAACAAAATAAAAGTTCACATGAAGACTGTATACTTGATGAATGTCAATGTCCAATAGTTGGACACGTGTGCCCCCCAATTTTTTAATAATGTTTTCAACTAGAAAACATTACATATATCCTTACCTATCTTTCTTTTACTAAAAATAAATTGATTGAACGTGTCCAACATTCAAACACTTGTTAAACTCGTCAATGAGTATGACTTTATGTAACTTATATACAAATATATAGCAAATATAGATTATTACATTTTATTATTAAACTTATTAAATGTCTCGTTTAAACAATACACAAATTTTTTTTATATAATTATGTAAATATCAATTAATAATTTTTGGACCCGGATCCGTTCCAGTAACTCGGTCCACAAACATAAATTCGGTTCCATTCAATGATCAATAACAGATACGGAACGTGAAACGAAAGATTTGCATGAAAATCATCCAAAATACTTTCTCAGCTAGCCTCATATACATATATTTTCTCAGAACACAAACAGAAAAATTAGATCTCCGAAAATGGCCGATCATAGATACGAAATGCTGAGACAACAGATCCACATGTAAACAATCCAAAATCGAGTAACAAAAACCAGTAATCTATGAGTAGAACAACACAGAATCGAGCAGAAAGAGACGTAAATCTGAAAATGAAGAAGCGATCTAGGGATTGAGGAGAAGAAGACGAACCTTCACGAAGATCTTATCTGTTGGCTCGAGCTCTCTACCAGTAACTGATTTGTTTTGGCTCAACACACTCACTCGCCACTTGGAGGACTTGCTTCACTCACTTTATAGCGCCACCCTCCAAAAACCTACGTGGCTCTCGCGTGATTCTCCGCTCAGATATTTTCAAGTGCTATTTTACAAGGCTGCAATCTGATAAGAACAGGACCACCTGACTCTCAGTGCGGATTTGTCATGACCGTTGGATGTAGTTAATTTTGTAGTGGTAATATGCATATAACTAATTAATTAAAGCAAATAGTCAGTGGCGGACCCAGTCAAGACAATGGGGTCAACTGACCCCACATTATTGGGAAAAAAATATTTTTTACCTATATTTTTCTTTTTCAACCAAATAATACTACTCAATTGACATCTCAAAATTTTTAAGATTTTGTATTATAATATCATCAAATTCAATATAATTTTGTAAAAAACTCATTATAGTCTATTATTATTCACTATAATTTAAATTTTATCATTTTTATTACGTAAAGTTCTTATTTTTAATTCATTAAAGCAATACAAAAGTATTACAATAAAAATTAATTAAAATAAATGTTAAATACAATTGAACACAATTTTAGCATACATTGTTTCACTCACGTAAACACAACATACTCAACTTTAAATTCACAAAAGTTTATTAATTGAATATCAATATTTATGTGTGTCTCATGCATCGTAATTATATAATCTCAAACAAAATTTATATACTCTAAAATTTTATATATTATGTTTTTTTTCTTACTATTTTTTATGTTCAAATTCAATGCATATGTATTTGTTGGATTTGTGGTATAAGTACAAGAAGATTATGAGTATATAACTCTTCTACGTGAGATTTAATGAAACCAATGACATAATGGATGTTGTTATGATAATTGTGAGTTTATTTTATTAAAATTTGTCTTTCGTAAAAAAAAATTGACCCATATTTCTGAATTTCTGGGTCCGTCCCTGCAAACAGTTGACACATATTTTAAAATAATTTTTTGATAAAAATATGGATCATTGTCAAAGACTCAAAGTAGTGAGAAAGTGTTTGCTCCATCACTTTTTGTGTATTTTTCTTTATATTTTTAGAGAAAATAATATTAAATTAATACACATATTTCAACAAATTTTCTATTACATGAGTTGCACAAGAAATGAGCAGTCATGAGTAGCATTGCATGAATGAAATAATAGTATAAAATATGAAACACTCCTTATAATTTTAATCATTTATTGAGATGTTTCTGTGATGACAAATGTCATTCTTAAACAAAAATAGTGGTAATTTCTTTTAAGAATCACTAGAATGCTAATGTAACAGCTAATTAGCTAGTTAGCCATTAATCTCAATTTCACTCCTTTTAATATGAAAAATATTTATAGGAAAAGAAATCTTCTTTTTTTTTTCTTTTTTTTTAGGGGAAAAATGTACTAGTATAAAAATCTTAATCCATATAGAAATCAATTGCCTCCCACTAAAGAATTTCATGGTCCCATAATAAAAGCTTTTATGAATGTAAAGGTAGTGATATTTGTAATTTAGCCTAACAAAAAACAAGAGCTCAAGTCATTTTCAGATAGCAACACTGATATTTTTGGCTTCCTCCAAAAAATATCAACCCATTACTTTCTAGTCTCTGATACCAAAAAATAAAAAGATGCTCAAGATCAGCAACTCAGACCTCCATGGCTTCTCTCTTGAATAATCTCAATAATGTTTACAACAGAGTAGCTAGTACAATGGCAAAATAGCTGATCTCACTGTATATAACTGAATAAATAGTTCATTGTACAACAATTTTCAGGATCGAGCTCTTTCCTATCAAACATCAAAAACCCGATTTTCTTAATGTTAAAGATGGATGGTATACTCGAACGGGGCTCAAACAAATTCAGCATTTTCCCTCTCCATCTCTGGTATTTCTCTCGTGCTCATAAATTTTGTATAACACGAGCACGTAGATAGCTATCTGTTCTAATCAAAGACGAAAGTTAAGTAAAATATACAAGAGTTAGGGGTGAGTGGTGCCAATCAGGAGGATGTGACCCAAATAAACCAAAAACGAGGATTATGTACTCCGTGTTTAAGTTGGCAGCGAAGAGCTGGATGAGTTGTAGCAGTCACCCAGAACCTGTCTGTAGAGGGAGAAGGGTTTGTTGCTCGCCTTTAATGAAGATTGCAAGTTCTGCCGGTGCAACCACCATTTTCAACCATTGTTGTAGCTCTTCACCTTCCACTTTCTCTTTACCTGAACAAAGAATGCCACAACATAGTACCAGACTTTGATGGTTAATACTTAATATGATTACAACTTACAATATACCATATGATATCATAAGCTCGTTAAGAGAGATGATGATCGATTAGCAGTAATGCATTACCTTCCAAGTGAGCGCCAAGACCCTCTAAAACGGTAGGATTTGCACGCACGACAGTAAGTGCTACATCAAGGGCAGATTGCAGCAGTGCTTTTACTTCCCTTTGAACAAGATCTACGACATGTCCCTGATCCCTTCCCCAGGGCATAGCTCCACCGGATTCATCAACCCCACCAGCAGAAAGTGTTGCTAAAGATACAGGGCCAATGGTTTGATTAAGACCATACTCAGCTACTGCCTTGTATGCCATGTCTGTTGCTCGACGTATATCGTCAAGTGCACCTGTTGACACACGGCCAGAGTAAATAATTTCTTCTGCAGCACGTCCTCCAAGAAGAGTAACCAAGCGGCCGCGTAACTCGTCAATGAAGAGCAGATATCTATCCTCATGCGTTGGGGGAATATATGTAAACCCCAATGCACCCCCTGACCTCGGCAATATGCTTAGTTTCTGGCAAGACATACATGACCTATTATTATTGCATCATCTATGTTGTGCGTAGCCAATTCAAATACTTATCATACGATATGTTTGAAACCCTGATGCTATTTGTAACAATTATATGCAAATTATTCTGGTACTTACCTCGACACGTGGCTGTCCAGGGAGAAGATTTGCAACAGCAGTTCCTACAACTGCATGACCAGCTTCATGTCGAGCAACTACCGCCTTCTCGCTTTGTTGCAGTTTGGATGTCTTCTTCTCTATGCCCTAATTCAATGAGGCATGACTTAATAATTGCTAATCAATTCGGTAACCTTTCTTCATTAAAATAACACTATGCAACCCGAATAAAGAGGAAAACAAACATGTTACACTACTAGAATAACCATTTGGACAATGCCACGTCGAGTACGATTAACATATAATGTGAGAGAAAGAGAGAGTTACTGCTATTGATCGCTCCACTGCATGAATGAAATCAATCTTCTCCACAACAACTTTGTTTTGTCTTCCAGCCAACAAGGCGGCTTCATTTACCAAGTTTGCAAGGTCTGCCCTGCACACCATTTAGATATACAAGTAACCCAATTTGTAAGCCACAGATAGGAATTAGAAAAAGAGAAGGCGTGTCTTCTTAATGGAATAAAAGGGGGATAAATACCCAGTAAAACCAGTTGTCATGGAAGCAATAGCACTAAGGTCAACATCCTCTCCTAAAGGGAGCTCTTTCTTGGAAACATGAACTTTTAAAATAGCTTCTCTTCCAGTCCTATCGGGTGCTTCCACCTGGAAAGCCATACGAGGGTTAATGTTAAGAGAGCTAAGTTGGAAAAAATAAAACATCCTTCTACAATGTGAGATTTCAGCTTTAAAGAGATGTGACTAAATTAAAGCACAAACCATAACCACACGATCGAATCTTCCTGGTCGGCGAATTGCAGGATCTAGGACATCTGAACGATTGGTAGCTCCAAGAACAATCACGGCAGAATTGGTATCGAACCCATCCATTTCCTGCAGTGTGATTGCAAGTAATTTATATATATAAATAAATAAGCCCTGGAAGCTCAAATACAACTTAGCAGAACAGCATACTGTGAGCAGTTGGTTCAAAGTCTGCTCCCGTTCATCATTGGAACCATAACGAATTTTACCACCATCACGACTCCTTGCAACGGCATCTATCTGCAAAACAGAATGAGATTAACTAAGAATCCAAAAAAATGTTGAAATGATAAAGGTGGTTGCTTAAGGTAGTATCAAAATGAATACTAACCTCATCAATAAATATTATCGATGGTGCATTCTTTTTTGCTCGTTGAAACAAATCTCTGACACGTGAGGCACCCATGCCAACATACAACTCAACAAACTCACTTGCAGAACAACTTATGAATGCCACCTCGGCTCCCCCAGCCACAGCCTTTGCAAGAAGAGTCTTACCTGTACCAGGAAGGCCCACCTGTAAGATAAACAAAGCCATAAAAATCACATCAAACAAGAGTCAAATAAACAATATTGCATTCTCTGCTACCTGGCATCAAAGCAATCTAGAAAATGATCTACACAAACAGGTATATAAGCAATTCAACACAAACCATTTTGACGGTTAATTTTTCTTACAAAACTGCTATGTGAGGAAGAATTGATCATGAATATAGATTCTGATCAATTAATAATAATGGATGGTGAGAAGAGACGTTCATAATTTGACAACTAATCTTAATGACTTCTAGTGCACTCCAAGAGAGAGACTTTGAATGATTAGTTTCATCCCAACACCCTGTTATGTCTTCTTTTGAAAAAGTCTCTTCTGCATGGAGAGACTTGAAACGGATGATTCCAATCCACAAACATGATAAACATTTGACCAAGTGTTGCTGGTAGTAAACATTCATAGGCAGTGAACTTGCTCTCTATACCCCATGCAATCAGATTCATCAGTATCCTGTAGCTAAAAGTAGAACTCACCAGGAGAACTCCTCGAGGAGGACGAGCACCTAATCGTACATATCTGTCAGGGTTCCTAAGAAATTCCTGTACAGAAACATCAAACATTTAAACATGAAGACCATATCTGACTGATTGGGAAACCTTCAAAACCAGCACAATTTGTTGAGGATCCATAGTGGTAACAAGTAAAGCTGACAATTATCTAACATACCACAATTTCTTCCAGCTCTTC
>JAYMTF010004688.1:0-12746 GCA_036897485.1 Pelargonium nanum | reverse complement strand
ATCAATGACCTCTAATACAATATTGAGAACACTCTACTAGTTAAACTATGAAATTTTTGTCAGTTAATTTAATTTATTTTATATATTAAAATATTATATAATTATTTTGCTCCCATTGACTCATTCTGGATCCATCCCTGCATACAAGCGTCCATAATCCAATTTTCCTATTGTTTTCTAGTCAAAATTAATCTTCAATAGAGGGAGGCAAATGGATTTGATTACTCACCTCTTGTTGATCATAATTTGGTAAAGTTAGCACCTAGGGTTTCAATCTAGACATGCAGGTCTTATCAATCAATTCCACATAATTAAACAAACAATTTAGATGCATTGGTCGTTACAAATAACTCAAAGGCGGATCGCCATACAAACTTCTTCGACCTAAATTATTCTACATTAGCTAATATCTAATTGTGTAAAATATTAGTAGTGGTACATTGATAGACAAAGATGAATGTTGTTGATTCTTGTTAGACTCTCTTTCAAAATTTTCAATTCACGCGATCACTCTACACTATTAACACCAACTTACATGTACATACACCGATCTCTGCACTAAGTTTATGCATAGCTTTAACAGTAAAACATCACATTCTTCACCTTCTCTTTCAGTGCTGGTAAGGGTAAGACACATGACCTGTTTGTTGCGCCCGCGGAGCATCTTTTAGCATTCTCCACGTCCGGTTGCATGTAGAATCGAGCTCGGTAGGCTGCCAGGTGGGCATAATATGCAGGAGGCACTGCAATGCATAGACAATAAATACACAGCTTTAACTTCCCATTTTGATATGTATTGTTTCCAAATGAGTTATGCCAAATTGGGCCATGTAAATTGTGTATTGGTTCATTGCATGTTTTCATTAACAATGTGCATATGATACGACCATCATATAAATGGTGAATCAGAGTATTACCTACAGAGACAGATCGTGTGCATCGAGCATAGCTGCAATAGATTAATGAGAAACTGGATCAAACTACTATAACTAAGAAATTTGTATTGATAACAGCGTGAGAAACAAGCATCTTACGTATAGCATAGGTTGTTAGTAAGAGATTGGATCTCATCTGGACTGAAATTATTCTCATCCCATAGAACATGATAATGCGCAGGTCGGCTAGTCCCCTGCCAAAAGTGCAAATTATAGTCAACACGAGGATGATTTATATGCTAAGTTTTAACAAAAGTGCTTCTCAATCTCACACTCTAAATAAATGTTTGAATTCTACCGTGATGCCTAGTAGATTACTTGGAATTTTTTCATTTTCATACCTGGATTCCTGCATGACTACATAAATAAAAGTCGAATTCTGTAGGATGGCAGATTTTAGAATCCACCACGGTACCTGCATTTGGAACTTTCAACTAATTACTCATCTTCAGACTAAAAATTGACTTGTAAAGGTCATATATCAATTTCAAAATTAGTGCATGTAATTAATGGTTACGTGTTAGTAAGTATTTGTTTCTACATCAAGCCTACATTTATTGATATGGTGAAAGAGAGTTCTCCACAGTTTATGAAGTCAATTTCCTTCGAGCAATAGCATGAACAAAACTCATTAGCTACTAGGAACAATTCATTACCTGGTAAGATATTTCCACTTTTATCAATGCTACTTTTGTCGTTGTGATTGCTTGCAAAGAGTCTAGTATGGTGACGCTTTTGGACTACAATGAATGTTACTGGAGGTTGGTAACTTGGTTCCAGTGATGCGCATGCCTGGACAAGTGGACATTGCCAAAATATGAGCACACGAGAGGCATGATTGATAGTAGGTAACAAGAATTTCATGCATTCACCAACCTTACGAATGGCATCGAGTTCATATAAAAGAACCTGGTAAAATTGCCCGTCACTGACACCATCTCTAGATTTATTTATAGAAAAAATTGCAAATATTAGAAGAATCGAAAAAACCTTGAGCTGATTAACCAGGGAAAAATCTTGAGCTCAGATAGCTATTTGATAACAGTTTATAATGTATATATCTACTACCTCGTTTAAAACTAATGAAGAAACTTCTATATAATGGTTATAGTTGACCACCTGTAAAAGATTATCCTCTCTGGTTTTTGTCCAGTGGCTTTCTTAAATGAAAGAAGTAGCTCTCTGCAGAGCATGAGTTTAAGATCAGAGATCATTTCAGATAGTAACTAAGCACAAAATAAATTCAAGGATGCTTCCTAGAATCCTATTCACTAATAAGAGTTATGGAAGATAATACAATGCATGATTCTGAATAAAGTAGTTTGTAAATTAAAAACTTTGTATGATGAAACTGTTTCAAATATATATGTTGAAACAGTTCCATGAAATATTATGGTCAAATTTTAGGACTGGCTTTCTTTGTCTAGTAAAGATAAGCTGAAGTCAGGTAATCAATATCAAGTCATGTTGAATTCTAAAGTCTTGAATATTACCTGATCATGCCCCCAGTAACTGTACCCTTTTGAGGATCTTTCCAGGTTTTGAACAAATCTTGAATGAGTTCTTCTCTGTGAGGTTGGGCACCTACTAACCCAGCATACTTTGTGACCTCTGGCCAGTCTTGGGACGCAACAACCTATAAGAGATTAATCAGTACATCTCAAATATGAAGCACAAAAAAAGATTTTTTAGTTTGAAATGCTCACAGCAGCTATTGATGGACTGTAGTCCTCTCCAGATTCTGGGTGAGTTACATCAGCTCCAAATATTATTGTTGGAATGTCACTAACCAAAGGAATTTTCCACCTTAAAGCATCCAAGAGAACAGTGTTTCTTCCCCCGAGCTATGCAAAGTAAGAGGAGAAAAAGCATTAATTCAAGTCCATAGAACAACTGATTTGAACTGCATACTATGCATTAAGCTCTATAGTTTTGGCTTGCAATGCAACAGATCACTCAACAATGACATACCTTGACATTGATTTTAAGTGACACATTTGCCAGGTACTGTCTGTTAATCTTGAAGACATATTTTGAAAGGCAGCACTGAGAAATCAAGCCTAGTTCCGTTTCGCAAATTCGTTTCAGATCACCTGAGTAAAGAACATTTTCTTTATTCAGAATACATGGTACATATTGGGTCTTCACGATTTTGCTCGCTCAACACTCGGGAGAAAATATAGTTCTTTCTGAGTTTAAAGCATAAGCAAATGCAATGCTTCAGCGTTAGTGAAGCAGTTTTGACCATTTTAAGAACAGTTTTTATATTTATTTTTTATTAATAGATTAAACATTGAAATAGCTATGACTACGACTATTTCACAAACCTCTAATGAAGGCTAGTTCTATATATAACAATTCAGCTTATTCTAGTAAAAGAGAGCAAATGGCATACCATACAAAGAGCCATTGTTGTCTGGGAGAATGGCAATAACTAACTCCAATTCTTTCCCTTCAAGCTTATCTACAGCAGCATGATAGACATATTTCAATGCCTTCTTTACCTGATCTGGCTTCGAAGAATATATTGGAATTACAGGATCTGGGTTAAATTCCTGAGGTGAATGGTTGAAATGGTAAGATCATTAGTGCAGGCAATTAAGCAGCCATCAGAATTAATATTTTAAGTATCCAGATTCCACAATGACTATTGAGAAGTCACTCACATTTCATCATAACCTGCTATTGTTAAATAGTACCAATTCAAGAAAAAGTTTACCATGCCAGTGAGTTGGCACATCTGAACCAATTGCTGACAAAAGGCACGAGCAGTACTATCTTGGACACTTCGTGAGAAGTTGATGCAAGTCCAGTATCTAACAGTGCTTCCATTTATCACTTTCTGTGTTATCACAGGAAAAAATAGTTTATTAGGTCCAGGTAATCTGCATATGCTACCACAAGCATAAATCTATGCAAAATTCTAATATCTCTGCATGATTTGGCATACCTTGTTCATCATGTTCCATTGACCAACATGAGGTAAATATTCTTTTTCTTTTCCAGAGTCGTGATATTTCAGCTATTAGGAGAAAAGTATAAAATAACTAATGCTGTTAAGATAATGATGCTGAAAGTCAGGTTAAGTGGCTCTAAATGTTAGTTAACTTACCCATGGAGCTGGAAGAACCCGAGCCTCAACAGCTGCAAGTTTGTTATCTATATTGATACCAAACTCCTTTACATAGGGGTCCTGCTCATATCTATTTTGGTCAATTGTCTGCAAAAATTATTGACTGTTAGATGGATATCTAAAAATTATGCCGGTTAGTTCAGTTTCTGAACAGGGGAAAAATAACAACCTACACTGACACTATCGGTAGTGCTATCGTAAATCATAATCATTAGCAAAGTACATATCCATATTGTCTGTCCACTTATGAATGTTTTAAGTTTTAACTTATTAACTGTTCAACGATTTAATGGATACATAAGAGACAACAAAAATGGAACTTCGTATTGACAAACAAATTTTAAGCAGCAACAATTCAATGACTCGGTGATGCGGACCTGTAAAATATCCATTTCCTGTTCACGGGGTCTTTGGCAAGAAACCCTTAGCAGAGAAGTAATCTGCTTTTCATTCAGCCCTTTAGTGTATCTCTGTCCCTCGACTATCTTGCAAGCCTGAAATAAGGTCCATGTGAATTGGTCAAAACAAACTGAGATCGCTCTTTACCAGGAAGTTGGAATCGAGCAACGCTTACCTCCATTGGCAAATAATTCACCTTTCTCTGGTTTCCTACTTGTAGACAAGGTAAGTGGGGGTACTTAATGGTATATCCATACACTTCTTGGAAGTAATCAATGACTGATTTCATGTTCATTTGCTCATCAACTGGAAAACTGGAAGAAAACCAAAACAAGTTGTGATAGATTAGAATTTGCAATAAAAAAGTAACAACTTTAACCATCTTTGAAAAAGAATTCGGAGGCCAAAATCTGAATATAATATACATCAGCTCCCTTGTAGGTTGTGATGTCAGTCCTGAAACTCGGTATTTCCTTCTTTGGTTTACTCTGTGCGTAACTTCAACTTTGACACCCCTAAGGGCTTTCTTAACCTGCAATATTGCATAGAGAAAGTAACTTGTTACATAATGTTGAAAAGTATCTATCTTCTTAATTAGCAGCAAAATGATTATGGTATCTAGTATCTACTATTTGGACCACTAGAGAGGTGTGTATAGTGAATCAACCAACACATTCTGGCTACAAATTGTGCTGACTCAGTTTGACATGCAATTCTGCTTGCTTGGGTGTATGCCTCTAGATATAAAACAACAAATTCTTCTCTCTACTCAATAGTTAACTAATTACTGAATTACAGTATGTCAAAATAGAAAAAGAGAAAATAGACATTCGAAACATTATACATGAGAATGATTGATTGAATACTCACAGTACTTTCCACATATGTCCTAATGCAATTATGTATAATGTAAATAAATAAATAAAACTGTATCTGTAAATTAAGTTTATGCATATAAAGTAGATACCTTAACACGATCTGCATCTGATAATGGTCGTGATGACACGTCTTTACACAAAATTTGAGCAACAAATTCAATGACAGGGAGAGGTTGAATGAATGCAGTTGTTGACATGTCTGAATGGCAATGGAAAAAAAAAAGTTAAAAATTGCAGAACCATAGATAAAAATGTGACTGCTAGTCTGCTACAATGTCCTTGATTTCACAGGTAAAAATTAAGCGAGTTGAAGAAATGACAACCAATGTTCAGTGACAATCCCATTTGTGTAGGTTTTATGCTCTGGTAAAAGCCACTACACAGTTCTAAGCCACCACCCAGCTGCTGCGGTTTCTTGATATCAGGAGAATATAGAGACCTTCCGACTGATATAAACCTAAATAATCACAATGACAGATAACAGACAATTGAAGACTCAATGAAAAGATTATGAAAAGACGTAAGGAAAACACACATTATATCAGAAAAAAACAATGAGAGAAAATGAACCTCTGAGATGCAAGTTCCCTCAATACAATATCAATTATACTAAGGGCTTCTTGAGGAGTATCCACTTGTTTACCGGCGAGAAGCTCACGTAACTTGAACATACTAGCCAGAGCGACAAACTCAATTGATACTTTAAATTCATGTTCCCTGATACAATAGCTAAAAGTTAATTCAAAACATACAACAAGGCTAATATATTTCACTAGTTGCTGGAGGTGAAGAATTATTATGAATCAATTACCTCTTGTACCCTGTCCTTTCATCAGTGTCAACTAAAATAATACTGAAGTCCTTAGAGGTAAAAGGCAGCAACCCAGCTGTGTAGAGGTTTCTTCCTCCATCATAAACAGGTAGCCTCATTCCTAAATCTGATTCTCTATGCAGTTTCACCAACTGGGTCATGATAGCTTTGTTCATTTTACAAGAAGTAACCTCGGGAGTTATTTTAACCTACACCATCAGAAAAAAATTAAAAAAAAAATACAAAATACAAAATAAGCACATATTATGGAATGAGTATCATAAACATTCATTTCCTACAGAGCTGGAGATGAAATTGGGAATTCCTGTTCTTGGAAAAAGAAATCTTACACTATACTGAATAAAATCTGACTCCGGTATCTCTACCAGGAAATGGTTGGCCTTAACCATGCATTTCGTCCCAAGTTGGCCATACCCTGGCCTGCGGTGGAACATAAGACTTTTGCATGCAAGAGCAGACCCAGCAAATGAGTCAAGCTTTGGTTCCAGCAAAAGTTTCTCCATTTTACTTCCTCTACTTCTCCTCCTTCCTTTCCGCTTAACCTCTGCACTCTTTTTTGAGAGCTCCTCCAAGCTATGATCTCCACTGTTGGGCATCATTTTGGCTGATATATGCAGATTTGTGGCAACCTGCAGAGGTTCCCTTGATATTATTAAAGGCTTCTCCTCCTGATCAGGGTCTTCAATTTGCATGTGGGGCATATTTCTGTACAGCAAACATCAGCTTCTCATCATGGTTTATTCAAGGCAATATTAGGATTTTGATTCATCAGAGAGAGATGTTGCACCAAAAGAAGAGACATGAAAAAATGTTGTGATGATGGCTTAGGGACTAGCATAGAAAGTATTGGCAGCATGTAACATTTTCCACGTTTTCCCTGAGAATCTTTGGGTGTATCTTGTTTTTTATTGATAAAAGGGAAAGAAATGTAGGGAAGAGAAGAAGCACAGGAACGGGCTGCAAGCTTAAGAGGAGAGAGAAAAAAAAGAAACAAGAGGATAGCATTAGCATCAAATCAAATCTGAACAGTTTATTCCTTACCAGATAGGCACATATGAACAAAACGACTAGCATACATGAATAAGGAGTAAGAATCAACCATATGCAAAAAGATCACAGAGCTCTACCCTCAAAAAACTCACAAATCCTATAAAGAAGACAAATTTTTTTCAAAAAGGGAACAAATTTGTACTTATCAAAGAACCAAAGTAGCACAGCATTTCTTAGGAAAGTTTTGAATTGAATAGAAAAGAAAAAGAAAAAAAGACAGCTTGCATTATATGATGATGAGCATTACCAAAACACCTTAAAAACTCAGTTGAAACCTTGGACCAATTCCTTTTAACATTCCATGCAGATGGCCCTAATGGTCATAACATTGAATAAATAAGAATGAGTTAGTGAAAGTGAGAAGTGAAGTGCAAAGACAAGAAAAGGACACATACCCACAAACCCATTACTGATTTTACCATCTTATGTACTAGGTGAAATAAAAATTTAATAGAGGTAAGGTAAGAGGCCATGGTTAGGAACTGGGAGAGGGAGTGAGATACATGGTAGTGGGTATTGGGCAACAATTGTAAAGTAGCAAAGGACTGATTGAGGGCTATGGTCCCAAAACCCAATGGAATGGTTGAATTTTGCAGGACAGGCTCAAGACTACTTTTTCAGGGGACATAAAGGAGCTTTAACTCATCCCAAAGCCAATAGGCACAGTGACAAAACAGAAGAATTAAAAGTAGTAGCAGTAGAGCAGAAGCATTTGCATAGGACTCCTCAGTGGACATTTCACAAACACATAATGGGCATTAACAAAACAGTACCAAAAAGCATCACCAACATTTACATACAAAACCAGACCCAACTCCAACCATACCAATCAAATTAATGAACTCCATTTCACCAAATGAATGATGATGATGATCGATCATGCGATGTGTGGTCAGGTAGATCGGTAAAATTTAAAAAAAAAGCAAGAAACTGGACTGGTTACTGGAATCAACCCATGGGGGTTTCCACTTGACCATAAGAACAATCAACTGAGTAGTCGCTATCAGAGAGAGCCATAAATTAAGCTGATAATGCATGGGATGTGGAGCAGAAAGTGCAGAAACCAGAAACCCTCTTCAATTTTTTTGGGGAAAAAAAAGACTTTCTTCATTCTGGAGTGTGTATACGTTTTTTTAACCGTTGTGGGGAGGGACCAATTGGATTGAATGGTCTCAATCCCAATTCCGAACCCAACCATTGATGAGAGCGAAGAGACCAGATGGGTCGCGATTTGGAATTTGTACCAACCAAATTCAAATTGACTTGTGAAGACCAGAGCTCGCATTTCTGTTCCTCCATGAAACTGGCGCCTGCTAGTTTATACTTTATAGTACGTTGTTACTGTTGTTAGTTAGTTAGTTACCTGTATTCTATTATTGCAGATCCAGATGGGCCACTCGGGCCCAAACTGGTTACTAGCTTTACATGGGCCAGAATCAGCCCAACGTCTTAGAATAATAAATAAACATGGCTCAAATTTTATTTGACTTGCTTGTATTAGTTGAGATTATAAGTTGAATCATATTATATGAAATGGAAAGTACAATAAAATGAACAATAGCTACTTTGTTATATATTGAATGCAATGATTCATAAGTGTTGGCTTTATAATATTTATAATAAAATTAAAACTAGTCTAATTTTGTTCCCCTGTGTTTGGTAGCATTACTTAAATATGATAAAGAGTTATAAGAACGCGGATGAAACTGTATCAAGTTGTATCGAAAAGATGAGTTCCGTGTAAAATGAGTTTGGATAAAAAAATTGTGAGAAGATATATATAATGACTAAAATGAATATGAAGTATTTAATAAAGAACTTAATTAAAATATGATGATTTGTTGCATATGGTTTGATAAGATGTTTAATGCTTATTTAAATAAATTACAGTCAACATATGTATTAGTTGAGTAATATAAACTCCTATAACATATTAAATCCGGTCGACCTCATCAACAACACTTAGCATTTTACATATCATTGTAACATGGTAGTATAGACTGATCAAGTCAACCAATTTACATTTCACGAGAAAAAATATAATTTTACGTGTTATTCCTCATGCTTAAAAGATGCCAATTTTCACATGAAATATAGCTGGAATCTAACTCTTTAAAAAAGTTCTAAATCGCCATCTTATGTATATTATTCAACAACTTAATGTAGTTTTTCTTCAAATTTTTCTTGCTTAGACACATATTTTAAGGAAACATGCAAAATAAACACTTCTGAACTTAAATTAAGACATGAGAGGAATGAGAAAGAGTCAAAAAGTGTCACTATCCAGTGAGGGAAGGTAATCCAAATTGTCTGAATTACCCCGTACAGTAAAGGTTGTTGTGGACCATTCTTTGACTAACAAATAACAATATATATACCCACAACCCAAACATAAACAAATGTCTCACCAGACCAAACAGAACCACACTATTCACATTAAATGCTACTTTATCTCTAACATTTCTATTTCATTTTTTTTTACCAACATTCAAAATCAAATAATTACACTTAAAACATAATATTTAGAATTTATTGATTGATAGAAATTTGAAGATAATGTGTTGTCCACCAAATTGAGTTTGAAATATATATATATTTTTAAAAAGAGCATTAGTAGCACGAAGACACAAAACATGAGATCATAATAAAACAACAATATATAGGAGGAGCAGAGACTGAAAAGAGGCAATAAATAAGAGCCAAAAAGGAAAAAAATCCACCTGGATCACACTACACTACACTATCCATCAATATCACATCTCTACCATATCATAAATTAAACCCTAACACACATAAATGCACCATCACGTGTGATAGTTACATTACACTCATACACAAAGAATATTCATTAATTATAAAGTATCACATTTTACTTTAAATCTAATGACTTATAAAGTCAGACCACTTAATTCAACTTCAACAGATACAGTAATGAAAACGTTCAAGTTTTGATATTACGCCGACAATATTAATGATACAGTTCGCATATAGTACTGTACGTAGTAGTAATTAAGGTGGTCTGGTAAAGCCTAGCTAAATAAATAAATATATAGTTATATAATCTATAAGCTACACAATAAATATGAGACAGAAAAAATTAATTAAACCCATTTTTTTTAGTTTTTGTACTCACTGGTAGCTGAGCTCTATATATGGTAGGCTAGGAATTCTAATTCTATGACCTGAAACTGAAACTCTCTTTCTCTTTGTGTTAACAGCTACCTACAAATAGCTGCTCCTATGTTCATCACTAGGTCGGCCATATTTTGCATTTTATATACATTACAAGCTATGGATTCTGATAAATCAGAAGTTGTGTATGCATGAATAAGCAGCTCTGGTTCTGAGTTTCTGCTCTGCAGGTACTATAAACTAGCAGTAATTAAAGAGGAGGAGAAGGAGAAGGAGGTTTTGTTTTGGTTTGGGTGGTTCTTTTCCTCGCATGCATATAAGTATACATACACAGTAGGAGTATAAGATAGGTTAAAGATCTTCTGCTTCTGCTATGGCTGGGTCGGGTTTATTACTCAAAAACTAACCAATGTGACAGAGGCTGTACTGCACCAGGCCATGCATTTATTCACAACACTAAACAAATTAAGTGCTTGTTTGGGACCTCTTCTTATCTTGCGGAGATCTGGCAGGAGGTTGGAGACTTTTGCACCAACTTATGTAGCTCGTGTGGAAATTTCAAACTCAAAAATGCTCTTAATGTGACAATGGTTGATAACTAAAATAACCTCGACCAAAATCATAATGTTAAGATGTGATATCTGTTTTGCCAGTTTTGGTTCTCTTATTTGAGAAAAACACACACACAGTAGGGTTGACCCAGAGATTATATAGGTCAAGCTAAGATTTAAATATACATATATTTACTATATGCGGTAGACCGTCCTGGTTTACGATTGCCTTCACTCGGTAGATTCATATATAATATGGATGGATCTCATATTTAGTTCTAGTTTTACATTCGACGTACAGTCAATAAACCAAGATGATATATTAGACGACCTCACTATCATGTTACTTGTATACTCTACAAAATCGATCGTGAAGATGATTTGATCGACCAACTGTGTGTAAATTTTTTTTATATTTAATATATACTTAAAGACATTTTAGTAAACTCATAATTATAGTCTTATCTCGACTTATCAAACAAACATTTTACATATTCCCAGTGAGTGGACATTCATGTATATCCTGCAATGCACTGCACTAGTGTACTCCATGTAACCTTCTGTAATTAGTTAAAGACTTAAAGCTTTTTTATGATCACTACCCAGTACTTGAAAACACACACCCAGAAGAAAACAACAAGCAGATTTTCACTTTCTTCATGTTAGGGAAAAAAAAGAAGAGAAAGAGAAAGAAAAAGTAGTTTTTAGAGAACACCATAGCTAGCTATAGCTACATATATAATTAGCTTGATATATCACTTATACACGTACCTCTCAAACCAAGAAACAATGCCTCCAAAGGTACAAAGGGTTATTGGAAAGCAAGAATGTGTCTTCTTCTCTCGATCTTGGCTGAAGAAACCAACAGCTGCAGCAATAAGCACAAGAAAGTTGAAGTTATTAGGAAGTGAAAGCTGGGTAGGGTGTGGATATATACATATATAATTAAAGCTAAAGAGTATATAAATGTCTGGGGAATGAGATTATCATGAGAGTATTTTTGGGAATGCTTACTTTTATCTTAATTAACTGCTAATTATTTAAAGGAGGGCTTTAACAAAAGGAACTTTAAACGATCGAGAAAGGATGTTTATGGGCTTTTGAACACCAAAGAACGTGCATTTCTTTAAACTTATATACACAAAAACAAATATACTTGTGTATGTTTATAAACAAAAAGTGTTATGGAGATTCCATATACTGAATACTTACTGGTGTTCTCTCTGGTTGTGCAGTGAGCTCTATGGAAATATATAAAAATATGTTCGTAAAGCTCAAATTCAGTGCGGTTCCAAGCTGTTTCGTTGCTTTAGTTCTTATTGAGAAGACTGACGCATTCAAAAGCTAGGAAGTGTCAGTTTCCTTGTGGAAATGTGTTGCCGGGATCGGATAAATATATTCCGGCCGGTGACCGGAGAAGAGTAAATAACAATTCTCAGATGGGCTTTTAGAGAGAGAGAGAGAGGTTTTGTAGAGGTGAGAGACGTGAGTGAATGAGATGGTGGTTTCTGATAAAGTGTTCAAGAGTGGAGGCTGCAGGCTCTGCCTTCCATGCTTCGCTTTTTTATTTCCTTTTCTTTGCGACCACCACCTATTTATGTTAACCCAACCATACAACCACACCAGCTTTATTTTTCACTATAATACAAGCTATTTTCATTTGAAAAAAGTTCCAAAATTTATACAATATTTTATTTAGGATGTGATGTTATCAATTTACATGATACGTATAAGTTTTAAGAAAAGTATTTTTCCATGTATCATTTATTCATGTTTTTCACATGTATAAAGATGGATTAAATCTCAACCATCAAACTTAAAACAAATAAACATATT
>JAYMTF010004687.1:0-12748 GCA_036897485.1 Pelargonium nanum | reverse complement strand
TCCATGAATTTTAATGAGGTGTCATCACCTCATTAATGGCTTAGCCTAAGCCAAAAACTAATTGGCTTAGGTATATTAGGGCAGGCAATTTGGGTCATGACCCGTGACTCTTGACACAAATTTAAGCGGGTTTGGGTTCAGCTTGATCGTGTTCGTGCTGGCTAAGCCAACCCGTTTAGTTAGTTGTGTCATGTTCGTGTCGAACCCGTTTAATTAAAAGGGTCATAAACGGGCCATGCAACCGGCAACCCATTTAAACTCATATATTAAAATGTGTCGGGGCATGTCTTATAATTTTGGACCCAATTATTTAAAAGTGTTGAGCGTATATGTCACGCCTACCCGCTTATAATTGGGTCGTGTTCCTGTCATGTAACTCGACCTGTTTAACTATCAGGTTGTGTTCAGGGTACCCCTTTTGATTGAAACCTACTTTCAACACAAACACGATCCGCGAGCACGAATTGCCACCCCTAACACACACATAAACACACTCAGTTACACTCAACATAGTTAGAATGTTTTAATTACACAAGGACATTGGAGAAAGTTCGAAATTAGTTGTCATGTCCCGTTGCCGCCTGGCATTCTTCTGCATCTTGATCACCTACACCTAGAACCTTGAATTGTGCACGACTATGCACTGCAAGCTGCCCCAAGAAACATGTTCTTAGGTTGCGATTGGATTACTTTGACGGGAATAGGAATCAAATAATGGGAACCACTTAAATTTTGTGAGTAAATTAGAATTCATGCATTCTTATTTTCATTCCCATATGTAAGCAAACACACGTCTAAGGGGAATGACATCTTCACTTCCATTCTTTTTTTTTCCTGCTTCATTAGAATAATCCAAACACTATCTTACATCTTTATTTTAGTTCCCTGTCTTATTATATCAATGATATCGTTTTTCAGGTGATCACTCAACATCCACCTATTTCTCTAACACCACCTCTACCTCCACCAATTGCAAGCGAAACTACATCAACTCTTTCTGGCGCCTCTCTGTTTCCAATCCTTCTTTCTGTTTTGCAGACAAATATCGAGCAAAGGGTATGGATAGTGGCCACATATAATTTCTATTTTCTCCACTATCTAATCATGATTATAATTTCTTCATTTGAATTTTTTGTTTTTGAACAGGAGGCTATTCTAAATCTAATGAAACTAGCCTCTTCTATAGACTCTCCAGGTACAATCATGGAACACCTTTGAGTTTGCATGCTTTTTACTCTAATTAGTTGATTTTAACTCTCTCTCTCTCTCTCTCTCTCATTTTTTGTTAACTCCAGCAAACAGAGCAGCTGATGGAGGAAGTGCATCAATGGCTGCAACTGAGAAGTCTTTGGTACGTAACAATCTAGCTCTAAGGCTGTTCTTGCTTTCTTTCTGTAAGCAAATTATATATCATGCCATGAACTCAGTCTCAGAATATGCTGCCTAACTAATGGAAAATGTCTCATAATATAAATTGACACCATATTTTTGAACTGAGCCTTTGGTAAAGAATTGATGACCGGGTAAGAGGAATGTAGGAGAAGCATGAACTTTTTAATTCAAAGTAAGAGCTAGGAAGAGAAAGACTGAAGCTAATTTAATGAGCAGGTCTGAAATGTTACATTGTCAATGTGTGATAATTGAGCATATATAATTTGAAACTTGTAAAACCATCTGAATGTTTTGTTTTATGTAGACGAAAGTATCATGAACTAGAAGTTTAGGATTTGTATAATCACTAAATGTGCACAGTGCTTATTTGATCATCAATTATAGTTAATAATCCGAAAACATCTATTTAAAAAACCGGTTATAACTTAGTTACAACAAACAAGGATACAAGTGGGAGACAGCATATTTTTGGTTCAAGGCTCAGTTCTGTTTCGAGAGGCTTTCTAATAAGAAGATAAGTGTAGCTGTGGATGTAGGTCATATTAACCGAACCACGTAAATCCTGTGCGATTGTTTGCTTCTTGCAGTTAATTTTCTTGTTTTGTTCTCATTGCGAGTTGTACCCCTGCTCGTTATATGCTAATCATGCTGGCATATCACTTTTATCTGATCCGACCATTGTTCTTCCACCCATTTGTTTACTGGATACTTATATGTTTTACTTCCAATCATCCTATTTCTACTTTTCATTTCTGCTTCTCGAATCTCAACTAAACTAAGAACCGAAATGTTTGTAAATGTGATTCATTGCCCACTGCAGCTCGAAGCTGCTCACGAGAGGGAAAAGGAGCTTCTTCACGAAATAACCGATCTGCAATGGAGGTAACATATACAAAAACACTATATCTGTTATACACTTTCACCACTCATCATGACTTGCCTGAATATTGGAGGTAACATATACAAAAACACTATTACGCAGGCTCATTTGTGCTCAAGATGATCTCCAAAAACTCAAAACCGAACACGCTCAGGTTAGCTTTTAATTCACTTTCGATGGCATATAAATTCCCAAACTCGATGTCTGGATTATAGAGCTGAGATTCTTTTGCTTGAGTTTCAGGTATGATTCCATCATCAAATTGGCATTTTCATTGTTGAACCAATTTCTTGACGAAAGTGAAAACAATAAAAATGAAGAACGAAAGAACGAAGAATAGAACTGCAGAACAACATTCCATGAAACATAGGCAAAGTATTATAGTTTTATTCATTATTTGAGACATTTGTACTGTATACATAGGTTTTGTCTTAATTGTTGTAGTCATTGAGAATATTACAACAGTACTATATTTTTCCATTGATGAGTAATTTTATTGTACATGATTTCAATACATTCTCTTATGGTCCAAACCCGATCCATATGGAATGCGGGTTGTGGATTTTGTAATAGATTTGAGTTTTACGTATAAAATACATGGATTTGTACATGTTTGCCCGATTATACTCCAGAGTTGAGTTCATTTTACGTAACCTGAATTGTGAATATGATTTGAGTGTCCGCAAATCGGGTTCAAATTGCTAGTTACATGCTAAATGACACGTGAGAGTAGGTGTGCCATAGAATAATAGAATAAAATGTTGTATACTCTTTCCGTCTTGAAATAATTGTTATCAAAATATGATGAAACACATATTTATGTTACTATATAAAAATAAGTATAGTAATAAAGCTTTCAACCTAGAATAAATTTTGTAGAATGCCTTCTATGCATATTGTTTACTTTTACGCAATAGATCGTATTAGATAAATCTCAACTTATTTATTTAAACGCGTTGTGTCGTGCCATGCAATTTTAGGCACCCAATTCATCATGTCGTTTTATGTCATGTTAATTTATTCATAAATAAATAGTGTTTGTGTCGTGTAACTCATTCTTGTTTTATAATTAACCTGTGTTCAGATTAACTTAATTACAAAGTATTAAACTTTTAACACGAAACGAACACAACTTACTAAAAATTATATGGTGAAAATATTATATGTGAGCTACAAGAATGTTATGGTTGTAGAGATGTAATGTTGATTTGACTATTAATATAATATGTATATATGGAATATATGTTTGGTGGTTCGGAAGAACATACTATGAATAAACCCTAATGCCAACGAGGTTGTGTTGTTGCAGAGATCAATATCAGTTGACCTTACATTGATAATGATTGGCTCACTCACAACAGGTCTTCTGTCACTCGTGATTATTGCATACGCTAAAGCATTCACAAGTTACACAAACAAGATCATCATATAAATCATCGTAATGCTCTATACAATACTACAACAAACAACATACACAACTCAAAACACAAATTCTTACTCACAAATGATCTCCAATCACTCGTGATTATTGCAAATGCTAAAACTTCGATGATCATTTCACTGAAAGAGATCATCATATGTATAGAGTATAATTAACCGTCATAATAGACAGTACAAACTATAACAAAAACAACGTACACAACTTAAAACACTACCACTATCATTATACTAAAAGATATTCCGTCACTCTTAATTATTAGAAGCGCCGAAACACCCATGATCATTATACAGAAAGAGATCATATGTAGTATAGAGAATATATAATCGTAATCACAATACAATACCACAATAAACAACGTACACAACACATAACACAAATACTTAGAAGAGATCTTCAATCAAGCGTGATTATTCCAAATGCTAAAACATCCACGATCATTATACTGAATGATTTTCAAATACTCCTTGTGATTATTGGAAACACCCGCTATCATTATACGAAAAGAGATCATCACGTGTATAGAGTATATATAATCGTAATACCCAATACAATACTAGAACAAACAACATGAACACTACAAAACACAAATATAGATCTTCAATCACTCATGATTATGCGAACATCTAAAACATCCATTATCATTCTACTAAAAGTGATCATCATATGTATAGAAAATACACTATACAACACTACAACAAACAACATACACAACTCAAAACGCAAATATTCACTCATAATAGATCTTCAAACACTCGTGATTATTGCAAACACTAAAACATCCACGACCATTATACTAAAAGATATCATCACATGTAGAATATAAATCATAGTAATACACAATACAATACTATAACAAACAACGCACACAACTCAAAACACAAAAATACTCACTCAGAACAAATCTTCAAGCACTCGTTATGATTATTACAAACGCTGAAACATCCGATCCCATTGTACCGAAACAGTGGATTATTAATCACAACCTGCTGCTGCGAATCTTGCATCTTCTCACAAAGGTAGTAATGGCTGAGAATTATGATTATTACATTAGTAATACATATTAACAAAACAGAACCACCAAGAATTGTAACATAGTTACACACTTTTGTCAACATATCTTCCCTAAACATCCCGCGGAGCTCGGGATGCTGCGCGAACGCGTACTTCAACTTGCACGTATCGCGCAAATTCTTGGTTTTCGCGTACTTACTCGCAGTATGGATAAATGGAACTCCGTTCAAAATGAATGATAAGATCGAGAGAGGCCAAAACCATTTGAATATCGAGCAATGATTGGTCGATGAACTTTGATACGCCGCAGCGAGTATGATTCCTTGGAAGCAATAGTATAGATTTAGTAGAACTAAACCTTCGGCGATATGGTTGCGCATTTCTTGGTTTTTTGTTTTCAGCATTTCTTCTAGTTGCTTGAAACTCATTGCTTCTTGATCATTAGGGTTTGGCCGGACAACTTGAACTACACCTTGTTTGTGAGGCATTTCTTGTGGTGTTGAGATATAGAATTGTAGAGTTTTTTCAGAAGTCATGAGTTAATTAGTGTTCTTTCATATTTATAGTTTCCATGATTTAAAATGGTGCATTATCTAGCTTAGAATAAGCTAAAGAAGTCTCGACTAAGCGCATTGAATTGGATCAGACGAACGCTTCACGGCCACGAATTCATTGAAGCGAATATGACTGATTTATTATGTGTCAAACACCGAAATGTTTGATTAAATATCGGTCATTAACTCTATGATAATCTTAATGGCTGTTACGTACTGTTTCTGTGCAACAACTAGTTCAGGTGCCTAACACTGACTAAACCAATAGTTCACATCCAAAACTTATTATTATTATTTTTTTATCAACAAGCGTAATAATTAAGGCTCGAACCCTGAAATCTTGAAAAAAGCCAGTGCCTCAAACCACTTGTCCTGTTGATGGTTCGCACCCAAAACTTGATAATTTTGTTTACCATTAATCTTGTAATTCTTCTCGTTCAAATTCTAATTAAACCTAATGGTTCACCCCATAAAATTTTCCATAGTTATATGATGTGTTCAATTTAAATTCGTTTAATTGTGTGTAATGAAGACGAGTGGCGGTCCCCACACGCTGTTTAAGAGGTATGAACACGAATAACGTTGTACCAGACGTTAAAATATTGAGCGAATCTTTAGTCAATAGATGAGCTGTGATGTATACAAAAATTGGTGCCTTAATTCGAAGATGACAATCATTAGAAGAAAACTTGAGTTAATGCACTTTTTATATTAAGAACCAACTTAGCTTTGATTTTGATTTGTTAATACGGTTGTTGGTACGATTGAGTACAAAGTCTTCCTTTCTGAGAGGCCAAAGAATCAATCTCAAAACTCTACAAATATGCGTGTAAGAAAAAGGATCACTAATCTAAGGGTTGTAGCGTAGTTGGCAACACAGACTGCGTGAGTGGGAAGAGCGTTTGCGTTTAATCCCCTCTTAACACACCTATATATGAAAAAAGATGAAGACTTTAACATTGAACAAACTTCGAATGTGGATTAGTTTGGATGTGGTAAAACAGCTTAAAGGTGTCAACCGCGAGTGTGCGGGTCCGCTAAAGAACCCGATGGTATAAACCGAAAAAAAGATAATCACTCATTTTCCCCCAAAAACAAAAAAAAAATCTCACTATGAAGCCTCTTCGCAAAATGGGGGGACATAAAGGAGTCCCATGTCCAAAACAAGAAACGCAATGCTGATTACGTGTAATAATTTATTTGACGGAATCCGTTAGTTTCAGCTTACGTGTAATATTTTATTTGACGGATTTCGTTCATGAATTTGACGGAATGTCCTGATTTGACACAATTTATGAAAACATTTGGACTAAATTGACACGACTGGATAGCCTTTTGACTAAATTGACTCGATTTTTTTTATAAGCGACGAGATAGCAGACCTACAAAGGTCTATGTTTCTCACCCCTTAGTAGGGGCATCACTCTGTTAGTTGTTAGCTTTTCTCTTAAACACATAAATTCCACCCCATACCGTCGACAAGGAGGCTCGAACCCGAGACCTCAAAGGAAATCCAAAGCGCATTAACCGCTTGGCCCAACATGCTTTGGTACTAAATTGACTAGATTGATAGTTCAAGAACTAAATTAGCACATTTTGGATAGTTCATGACTGAATTAGACCTTTTTCCGTACAAGTTTAACAAAATCAATCAACTCCTAAAAAAGTCATATGCTTGTCTTATTTATAGCTACTGACCAAGAGTGAGAAATGGGAAGTGCACTTGAGGAGCTTTGGCGGATTGGGTGGCTTGATGCGCAAGAAATGGTTGCTTGGGACCAAGACGATGGCTAGGACATGGAGGCCGCGAAAGGTGGTTGTGACCGTCGGTCAAGGGAGGAGCTGGCCGTGAGTTGTCCGGTCAAAGAGGCGGACCAGATATGCATCACCTAATGTCCCGTAAAGACTCATAATATTTTTTTGATCAACAAGCGTAACAACCGAAACTTGAACTTGATACCTCAAGAAAAACAAGCGCGTTAGACCACTTGCCTCGTTGATGGTTGTTAAAACTCTTAATCTAATATGATCCCTCCGAACTCATCTGTGCTGTCAGGATCTAATTCCACCTCTTTAGAAAAACACAAACACAAGATTAACACAAATGTAAGGATATGGGAATGTTACAAAGAGTACAAAATGTTTTTCCTTAAATGTTGTAAGATCTACAGATATAGTTCTCCGCTTCTAACCAAAAACGAAAGAAATAAGCTAAGAGCTGCACAGGAGAATCCCCCAATAATAGAGGCACAAGTTTGACCATTGTGCAAATCATCTCCGATAGCAAAACAATCTCCACAAAAATGGAGTTCCATATGTGCAAATTTTGTCCAGTTGCACCAATATCTACACAAGCAAATTAAATATGAATTAGTATACACCTTCTCACGGACGGATCCACAATGTTTAGTTAGTGGAGGCAAATTTCAACGTTCTCATAGTTTGTGCACTTATTTGCACAAAATTTCATGCACGTATGCACACATGAATATAAATATAATAACTTTATATGATGAGCCAATAGAATAAAAAGACGTAAGATGATTGACGCGGGTGCATTTCGTGCATGTTTTTAATTTGTATATTATTTACAAACAAATTTTCAAACAATCATACATAAGTATACTTGCAGACATTTATTAGTTTGGAAAGTAACGTGTACATAAACAATTGATCATTCAGACAGTTATTAGTGTACACATTGCAGACATTCGATGCGAAAACTAACATATAACTGACAGGGTTAAAACGATACATGAATTTAACGTTTCCATAATAAGACTGAGAAGTCTACTAGGATCTTTATAGAGCTTTAAATCAACATATACTGTAATTGAAATGACTATGATTATTGGTTTGTAAGATGTTATGATCCAATAATCTATAAGCAGAGTTTGTTTATAAAAGTGAAGACAAATATTTAGATAAAAAAAGAATATTACAAGAGTTATGCTAAAAACACGAACACTTACAGTTGGCATATGGTTCAGCAGATTCAATCCAGCTAAACAGGAACATCTATCATAACATCTGTTGCAAAACATCAAGTGGAAGAAATTAAAGATAAACACAAGCTAGAAACAATAAAATAAGTCTTTTTATCTTTCTTCAGTTTTTTCATCTTTCAAATTTTGGCTCTATTAATTACAATTTAACCCACAAACACCTAATTCCCGACCCAAAAATTTACGGGTTTAGATCACAAAAATGGATCAAACCATTTTTCGGATCGGGGAGTTTCTTGAGGGCTTGCGGGTCAGGTCAGGCAAGCACGCACATTTTGCATGTAAAATCTGACCTAACCCGCACATCTTTTAGGTCAAATTTAGGTCAAGTCGATTGAGCTTAAAATCAAAATCTTTATCACTACAATCTTTGTAAAAGTGTAAAATTACAGCTTCTTCTAACCCAAACATTAAGAAAAAAAAATCAAGATACATAATTATAAATTTAGCTAGATTAAATTTGCTTACCATGAGGAGTTGATGAGCTGGTAGTTTCTGCTGTGGTGGATATGCTACTGATTAAGAAGAAAAACAAAAACCTTGCATAAACATCTGGTTTTCAATCAAGCAAACAAATATGTTCCGGTTGAGTCCTAAATTACAGGTCGGGTTCAGGTTACACTACAAGAAAAACAGTTTCCGTAGCTGATTGAACAAATTCAATCATCTATAGAACAACTACGGGGACCGATCCGTAGTTGTTAGAGCCGTAGCTGATTTTTTGTGACCGGGTCCGTAGCTGATCAACTACGGACCGGCTACGAATATCAGTTCCGTAGCTGATCAGCTACATAAGGCATCCGTAGCTAGATCAGCTACATAAGGCATCCGTAGCTAGATCCGATCTCTGTTTCTCTTGTAGTGTTAGATGTTTCCAACCAGAATCTAAAAAGCTCGATACGAAACCCTAATTCCCAGCTCAAAGTAGTACTAGAAGTAAAAATTTGCATAAACAAACCTGTCTCCGGCGCCGGTAGAGTCAGCAACAGCATCATCAGCAAGGTTGAAGTACTCATCAGTTATCAACAAAGCCGATCCTAAAAAAATTAGGGCTTTGCTTATCTCGTACAACACATCATCATAACCTCTTCGGTAAAAATAACAGGTTGTCATTTCGTCCTTGTAATAATTGTACCCGAACCGATAACTCTTTCCGGGTCCGATCTCTTTGTCTTTCCGGCGATCAGACATGTTATCGCCCTCCCACATCTTTTGAAGTTCAAGTACAAATAAATTGAAACTGGAGTTATTGACAATTTTGAAACATTTGGTGTAGTGTACAACCGCTAGGATTATAACCGGAATCAACAAAACCGCAAATACTATCATCGGAGGACAGGACAAGCTCATTTCCGAGGAGGTCAGCTTCTGCAAAGAAATCAAAATATTAGAAATTAATGTTCTAACTTTTGAAAATAAAAAATAAAAATTTTGGTAATTAAACATGCCTTAAACTTTTGAAATTATTTACAACAATCATACCATATTTTAGTTTTCGGTCTGATATGCTGTAGATGTTGGATATTCTGATCCGTGAATTCAAGAATGTATTAAACTGATAGGAACAGATACTACACTTGATCTTAGCTACCAGGCCGAGAAAGGTATGAATTCAAGAATGTAGAAGATAAAATATATAGTATTTGTAGCAGTCGGTTTAAGATAGATTACTTGTACTGCAAGCAAAACCTTTGGCTGCAAAGACAAAGATGCCCTTTATATCACTTGGTCTTATAAAAACCAATCCAATTTAGCAGCATTTGCCCCATTAGTTAGGCCTTAGCTGGCAATAAAATTGATTTCGGATCGAATTTGAGTTGAAAAGAATCGAATTGGATTGACCAACAAAGGTGTGGGTCGGGTATCACTAAAAAAAATTGCAAACTGTGTGAGAAATTTTTTCGTCACAGTTCCGTTACAAATTGTGACAAAAATCATATTTTATCTCACATACACACATTTGTGACGAAAATTTTTATCACAACAATTTGTGACAACCGAAACAGTGTCAAATTTTTTTTATCACAGTTCCGTCACAAATTACATTTTGTGATTGAAATCGATAGTCGATTTTTTTTGTAGTGTATGTTGTTAAAAATACTCTATTTGTGAAAAATCGGATTTGAATAGCTCAACAAAGGATGCGTGGGTTGAGAAAGACATATGTTAATTGAACGACAAAAGGTGTGGGTCATGTTTGTCATAAAAAATGTACGGGTTGTGATTGACAAAAAAAAAGTTTTGATTTGGGTGCGTGTGTCGTCGTCAAAATTTCTTAACTAACAAATCTATCTTAGGAAACCCTATCCAATTTGAAAAAGATTGAATCAAAACTCACCAACCAGCGAGATGGTCATGGATCGGGCTTGCCCTAGACAATATTTTTCAAGAGAGGTTTTTACTAGGAGTACGGGCGGATTGAAGATAGCATGTAAAAAGTATCCATGAAAAATATAATAACACTTGTCGTAGCAATATTTTTATTCGATTGAACAAAATTGTTAATTACAAAATGATGTGGTTGTGAGGAGGAGAGTTCGAGCAGAGGGTCTCAAAGTTTCATGTTAGAGATATTCGAGTAATTTACCTCCAACATTATTTAAGAAACGATGCGGTTGTTTCGTCCTTGTTCTTTGCAACATCTGTGAATATTTCGAATAAAAGATTATGTTCTATAACAATACATACTCTAAATGAAACCATGAAATTCAAATTAGTTTTACAAATTAAGAGGTCCAAAGATTTGATTTGAAATAAAACGAAAATCTTAAATCTTGGAATTTTGTACAAACAACTAATTATTAAATAGTTAAGAAACTAATACGAACCTCAACAAAATTGGATGAAACCCGCGATCAAAACCTCTCAACTCGAGCAATTGTGACCGGATAAATCGTGAGTTGATGTGGATTGTTGAATCCATTTGTTTGTGTTGGGTCATGTTATCGTCAGAAACATTATGTGACGATAGATGAAAACTCGCCGAGAGTAAATATAAAGACACCAACATATGAACCATATTGGCTGCTAAAAACGGACAGAGACCGCACAACTTAGTATGAGCTTTTCGGAGAACTTGGAGAGATGGAGGTTTTCGGAGAAGAATGTGGCAAGTAGTTTCTTAAATTTTTGCTCCAAATCCTATAATTGTTTTGGTGCGAGTCAACCATTCATGTTGTGATCTCTAAAAGATGCTCTCTTAAAAAAATCATGAGCTATAGACCATGCATGTTACTCTTATAAATGAACAACAACAACAACAAAAAACTATCTAGACAAGTTGCTGACATAATTAATTTTGTATTATCAAACTCATTATATATATATTTTGTGGTGCATGAACATCATTATCATTGTAATGTGTTAACTCTCTCTTTTTGTCGCCTATCTCGAAACTCTAGTCGCCCTTTTTAGTTCTTTGTCAAAAGAATTTTCTTAACCACCGTCGGTTTTGATCGATTGGTGGTTCAGTCATTTTTTACTCACATTATTTTGTTGAATAAACATATATTTAGTACATTCGAATTGATTAGACTTATTCTTCCGTTGGATTCATCATCACTACTAGCTCCTGTATTCGATTCGCTTGCAGACACCGCATTATCATATCCACTTTCACTAAATGCTAGTTGTGAAAATATGTTTACTATGTAAAGGTAAGCTTTTGGATTATACAAGGAGTTAGATAAGCTTGTGTACTATATAAGGAGTCTCAATCTCACGGTAAAATGTTTGGTCAATTTAGTTCTCAAGTACTATACGCAAGAACCCAAAAATGTTCTCAAACGTTCTTTGCATTCTTCATGAGTTCATTGTGCTCTTCATGTGTTCTTCGATATTCGAACGAACAACAGAGACCTCGATCTTCAGTTTAGATATAATTTCTGTTTGTGTTGAGAACTTATTCTCACGCACCCTTGGACACACATTTGGGGCTCCGCTTAATGGTGCGTTACCTGCGCAGTCTATATGTCATTGACCAGACTTGCAACACTATTATCAACAGATAACCCGAAGACCCGAATCGGCAGTCAGACCCATTTAGCCTACCCTGACTTTGGATAAGAAGACTGAAATGACGATGTAGGAGACCTTGATACTTGACTCAGAAAAAATAGTCAAATCACTAAGTCTTTCATCTAATTTTAAATTGTTATTTGATGAGATGACATGATATGTTTTATTGATAGTGTAAAACTCTTGTAAACCGACGGTGCATCAAATACAAATTTTGTATAAAATGATTTGTCCATAAGTGGAAAATGACAAATAAATTATTTAATGATTTGGCCGAATAACTACATGTCACATGTACAATATGTCTTAATTATAAATCAGTAGTGTTAATATATATGTTAAGTTATAACAAGCTAACGCTCTCCTCTCTGGAAACCCTAGCCGCGGCCTCTAGTTCTTCGTCCAAGTTTTTTTCTTGAACCACCGCCGGTCTTTTTCGATCGGCGGC
>JAYMTF010004686.1:0-12748 GCA_036897485.1 Pelargonium nanum | reverse complement strand
CACTTGATTGAGTTTCCATGTGCCAATTGGGGCTTAGGAAAAGTCAACTAAATTAGAATTCTAAATTGCTGTTCTTGATCAATCACTAGTTTTGCTTCACTCTGTTACTTTGAACTTCAAATATTGGGGTTTTGATGTGTATATATATCTTTCACATTTTGACCCAGACGAAAGGGTTCCATTAGTTGTTCACGTTTGTCTAGCTCAGTGGAGTTGAGTGATAAGAATCCGATGGAGGTCCTTTTCATGATGTCATAACTCATAAGAATTTGATGTGTAATCGGGAATAGTAATAAATATGCACTTATCAGAATTTAAGCTTAACTAAATGTTTCAGCATGGTTTCCCATGTGCTTGTTCCAAGTTTTGTCTCGAGCTTGTGAATAGTATTGATCTATCTACTCAAATAAGTGTACAACATTCTTGCATTGCATTTTACTTCAGTGTTTGCCCATCTTGAGCTTTTTATTCCACTAATAATCTATAGGAGTTCCCATAATTCAAGCTTTACTAATCTATATAGTAGGATTTCCCTATGTAGTCATCCCAAGTTTCATGGTTAAAGCACATGGAAAGTATTGACTATTGACTATTATAATTCTCATGTTTGTGCAACATCCTTGCATTCAGTCTTTCTTAAGTTTATGCCAACATGAGTTTTTATCTGACTGATAATCTTTTAGATCGAATAGGAAAAAATGGCTGCTCCCACTGACCTTACAAGGATAGGACTGGCTGGTCTTGCTGTTATGGGCCAAAACTTGGCTCTCAACATTGCAGAGAAAGGCTTCCCCATTTCTGTTTATAATCGTACTACCTCCAAAGTTGATGAGACAGTAGAGCGTGCTAAGAAAGAAGGAGATCTCCCCTTATATGGTTTCCATGATCCTGAATCTTTTGTAAAGTCAATCCAAAAACCTCGTTGCATAATCATGCTTGTTAAAGCTGGAGCACCTGTTGATCAAACCATAAAAACTCTATCTACTTACATGGAGAAAGGTGATTGCATTATTGATGGTGGCAATGAGTGGTACGAGAACACTGAGAGGAGGGAGAAAGCCATGGCTGAACTGGGTTTGCTGTACCTTGGAATGGGAGTTTCAGGTGGTGAAGAGGGTGCTCGATATGGACCCTCAATGATGCCAGGAGGGTCTTTTGAGGCTTACAAGTATATTGAAGACATTGTTCTCAAGGTTTCAGCCCAAGTTCCGGATAGTGGTCCATGTGTAACATACATAGGCAAAGGTGGATCTGGCAATTTTGTTAAGATGGTTCATAATGGTATTGAATATGGTGATATGCAGTTGATTTCGGAGGCATATGACGTACTAAAATCAGTTGGAAAGTTGTCAAATGAGGAGCTGCAAAATGTTTTCTCTGAGTGGAACAAGGGGGAGCTTCTAAGCTTCTTGATTGAAATCACTGCAGATATTTTTGGAATTAAGGATGACAAGGGTGATGGGTATTTGGTTGATAAGGTTTTGGACAAGACTGGCATGAAGGGAACTGGTAAATGGACTGTTCAACAAGCTGCTGATTTATCAGTTGCAGCTCCAACAATTGAATCCTCTTTGGATGCAAGGTTCCTCAGTGGGCTGAAGGATGAAAGAGTAAAAGCTAGCAAGGTCTTTGAAGCTGCTGGTTTTGGTGATATTGTAACTGATGAAGCTGTGGACAAGCAAAAGTTGATTGATGATGTGAGGCAGGCTCTGTATGCATCCAAGATTTGTAGTTATGCTCAGGGGATGAATCTCATCCGCGCGAAGAGCTCAGAGAAGGGATGGGACTTGAAGCTGGGGGAGCTTGCTAGGATCTGGAAAGGTGGTTGCATCATTCGCGCTATATTCCTTGACAGAATCAAGCAGGCCTATGATAGGAACTCTGATCTGGCAAACCTTCTCGTTGACCCAGAGTTCGCAAAGGAAATCATTGAGCGTCAATCTGCTTGGCGAAGAGTTGTATGCCTTGCCATCAATTCAGGTATTAGCACTCCGGGTATGTCCTCAAGTCTTGCATACTTTGACACTTATAGAAGGGACAGATTGCCAGCTAATTTGGTCCAAGCTCAGCGAGATTATTTTGGTGCTCATACATATGAAAGAACTGATATGGAAGGATCTTTCCATACTGAATGGTTCAAGATTGCTAGACAGTCAAAGAATTAAGTGTGCTTATGTTTGGTATTCTACTTGGCCAAACTCTCAGTTATTGTAATAATTCCTGCTCAGGATTTTGGTGTTAAAATGAGCTCATACCACCTTGATATATGATGAACATATCATATCTTATTAAGGGCGTAACATATATTTGTTTATTGTGCTTGTTCTTGGGGCAAATATATGTGTTGCTTTTCATATTCTAATCATACAGTTTGTTGCTTTCTTTCCCCTCTGTTTCAATATGGTACTTGTTCCTTAGTGAGGCACATTAGTGATACATGTAATTCTTAAAAAGTTTCAAGTATCAAATAAAGTTTTGGATTTTACTCATTTGTTTGGTGTTGGATAACTTGCACCTTTTTTGCCTGTTGATTCTTTTTAAGTTTCTTCCTCCCAATGCTGCATCTCTTTTCTCGTCAAACAAGTTGTTTTATTGTTCAGGAGTTCCATCGCGTATGTTCTGTATAGATTTTTCACGCGACATATGCATGGTTGAACATGCAACTGTATCTCACACTGTCACCAATGAGAACAGCATGTGCACTAGAATGCCTCTTTGCCAGGTTACATGTTAACCCATTCTGGTAAAGGCTCCTGAAATGTTCACTAAACTTTTCTTTCTACAAATTACTTAGCTTGACCATAAAAATATATCCCTCTGCTCTGTAGTAACTTGGTTTGAGTCTAAATTTTCATACCTTTAAGAACCTGCATTCAAATGCAATTTGATTGGGTTATACATGTTATAGATCTTTAGTGTGATATACTTTTAGGGTTAGGGTATAATTACTTTTCACTGAGGCACAATATATTTTATAGCCTATTCATTGTTATATCAGTGAACTGAATTAGTCAATTGTATTGACAAACAGATTCCTTGTTTAGTTGAGTTGACTTATTACTAATCAACAACTTATGACATTATTCTTTTAGTTAGAATATTGTTCAGATATCCTTTAATGTTACATGTGCACTGCAGCAATGTTTTTTTTATCGTATTTGCCAACAGATCTGCACATTGTTATGGTATATGATTTACAAGAATATACCAACTAAACACTATATCATAGGATGAGATGGCTACTTTTGCTGGGATTTTAATATTTAGATTATTGAAAACCACCTGCAAAAAGTAGTTTAAGCTTGAATGAGTGCAGAGAATGAAGTTTCCTTGCCTGTACCTTTAGTTCAGATAATATAGAATGAATTATTTTCATAGCTTTTCTGTTGTTGTCTCTTACTAATAGCAGGATAATTTTACTTAACTTCGTGGAGTAACTTTTTTTTTTCTTTCCAAGAATGCATGCATAAATGATCTGAGTGTCCGTGATCAAATATGTATTTGGTAATAATAGCTGTTAGCCTGTTACAGAATTGCATGGGCAAAACTGTTATATACATGATACTTGAAAATACAGCCCATACTCTGTATTTGCCTTGCTGTTGCCTTTGCACTAATTTAGATGATACAATCATTAGACAATGTTCCATCACTACCAATCCTTTTGTTGCTCTCATAGTTGTCACTTGTCTTTCTATGTTGGGATTTCTTCTTTCCAGCGCAACATATACTCTCACTACTGGTTCATTGTATTGCAGAGACGTGCACGCATGAGGCAACCTACAACAAATTTACTCCATCAATGTAAGGTACTTCTTTAATTCACTACTTTTTTAACATTTGATAACGCTTCTGTATTCGTTCTGGCCTGTGATTGCAATCTCGACAGATTGAATGTATATGCAGTAAAAAGGTTAAAAGAAAACTATCTGGTTTATGGTTTTATGCATATGCTGACAATATATGTTAGAATCTTGTTTCTATATGTTGCTTCCTTGTATTTGTATCCTTGCGTCGCACATGGCCTTATGTGGTTGCTGATCTGACACATTAGGTTGGTTGGTTGGTAGATTTCAAATATAGCATGGTGTTTGTGGCATGGAATTTGCTGTCAATAACATTACGTGTATAGCAATATGAATAATTGGTTTTGAATACATTGATTTTTTTCTCAATTGCTGCTCAGTACATTGAACAGAACTGGCAGCTACAGTAGTTTTTTTGCAAAAACAATCCCACATACACACACCAAACCTTCATTCTATAGCTTGGCTAGAAGAATCTCCTCCCTCTTTTCTTCTCTGACTTGTCTTCTTTCTTTTTCGAAGAGTTCTTGCTAACTTTGTTACCCTTCTCGTTCTTGCCATGCTTATGCTGTGTCTTTTGATGGTAGCTTGGGCCAGATGAAGCATCAGAAGCCATGGAATCATCGCTTTCATCATTGGCTTTGCCACGAACATGATTATGTTTAACGAAGTGGTTGTTAACGTTATGAGCGCCACCATCATCGTCACTACACCCGTCTTCTTCCATGGGAGAGGCAATATACATGGTCCACCCGGATTCACTGCTGCTACACCCTTCCAAGCCTAAAAGATGCCTTTCCATTACTCAAAGTAAGAGAAAAAATAGTGAAAAGAAGAAGGGACTAGGAATAATAATCCTTATATTTAGGAGATAGAGGTTGTGATTAGGACATTTGCACACAAATGGAAAGACAGAGAGAGGGGCATATATCAGAATATGAAAACTGCATGCAAGTGTCTATTTATGGAATGATAGGAATAAGCTTTGACACCTACATATATATGGGTTGATGACCTAATATTTCTATGATTCAATGGGCATAGGACAGCTTATAGTGACTTTAAAACAAAAAATAAAGATAAGGGTCAATAAAAAAATGTGACAGACCAATCCACATACCTAAAACTAAAGAAACAAAGAAAAAAAAAACATGAACCCACCTGCTTATTCCACAAGCTAGGTGTAAAAATTGGCAGATCATATTGACTTGTGTCTTTTGCAGGTCTCTAATATTTAATAGAAAATGAACCATACTTTTTCCAGTGCTTTGTACAATAACAGATGAGCTGACATATATAAAGAGCAGCTCAATTGTTCTAGGTGGTTGATATCTTGTAAATTATCTTTTCAGGTGAGTAGAAAGAGATATCACCAATTCAATACAAGCTGGATGAATATGAGACCCATGTGGTTAAGTCTGTGAGAACATGATCTCTTCCAGTTCCTCTTTACATTATCAGATGAACATGGTGGTGCCGGTCGCCAAGAAAGACACTCAAACTCCTTGGAAGCTCAACGAGGCAGCTTGCTTCTTCCCGAGGCGTGCGCACTCGTAGAAGCTTACGAATTTACATGCTCGGTGACCAAAAGCGCCCCAGGACTACCGTCTCTGGAGCCACGAGAGCATGGTTAGGACACTATCCAAAGCAGTAAGTGTTCCTAATAGTTCCACTTTGTTCCATGGTGCTTGAAGAGCACATGGAAGTTCCAAAACTTGCCCAGACACATGCGGAAGGCGTGTTCGGGAAGATAGAACCCAAGTTTACTATAGGCCTTAGAGTTGATCCTACATCATCAACAATCAATCATATGTCACTATATGGTGAGCCAAGATTTGTAAGTGCAAATACTTTTCACTTGAAGAGAGGGGAATCACTATTTTGACACTTATTACTCTTTAACTATCCTTTCTCACTAGAAATCTTTTTAACCCTTGTGTTTTCGATTAAGATTCTTACTCATGCATCCAAGGTAATGTTCCCAAAATAAATTTTAAGTCTCCGTTTAACGATGTGCTACCATTGCACAGACTACAAGGACTCTTGGTGCTCTTATGACTTTAGATTTAGAACACTTCTAAAATAATTGTCTTTTAACACATGAACAAATAGATAAAAGAACTCTAGTGTGTTTATTTGACTCGAGTGAAAGAGGCACATCACATATCTAGCTCAAAACATCATGAACATATCATATTTCAAATCTTAGTACTAGATTTTCAGTTTAGAATAGCTTAAAGTTGCGTGATACGTACTAAATATAACTATAGATTATAAAGTCAGTGATCATTCTCTAGATTTCAAATTTAGTAGTGAAAACATCAACTAAATTCAGCAAATACTATATGCATATATATATGGTTGGACATTATGTGTTGCTGAGAATTAATAGGATCTGGCCGGATGGGATTTTGCCATACTACTTTCATGGTAAGAATGTCTGGGAATCAAGGAAAAATATGTCATAATAAAGTAATCAGCTAGTTAAGCAGCCTTGCCAGCCTAGCCTACTCTCTCAAATTAACAAACATCAGCATCATCTTAATTAACCATTTTAATAGGAATTCAATTCAACCTAAGCATTGTATTCTGCTTCACTATTTTATTAGTTACATATATACAATATAATACAATATAGCATATGTCAAGATGGCCGAGTTGGTCTAAGGCGTCAGTTTCAGGTACTGGTCCGAAAGGGCATGGGTTCAAATCCCATTCTTGACATTTTGATTTTATTTTACATTTTTGGATGATTTTTTTTTTAATAAATAACCAAAGAGTTTATATATACACCTTAAAAATGGTTTTGGATTTTTATATTTCCACTTTTTTTTTTCATTTTCGGATGAATTTTTTTAATTAATAACCAAAGAGTTCATATATACACCCTAAAAATGGTTTTGGATTTTCATATTTCAACTTGAAATAATCTTTGCTATCGAATGCAGTTTGATTCTCGTTAAGAAGAAATGTACATGTAAAATAATTATAAAGTATTTAAAATGAATAACTAGCTATACATGTGCCTATAAATAACATATATTTATTATATAACTTTCACATTTGTTTTAAAAGAGTGTCACATGTCAAAATATGAGTGAATGATTTCACGTTTTTTTTTAATAACTAACGAGTTTTCATACCTCAAGATGGTTCTTGAATTTTTATATTTGAACCTAAAAATAAATATCTTTGTCAAAGATGCAATTAGCTTCTCCATTAGGAAAGATAAGTATGTGATAAAATAACTAGAATGTACTTAAAATGAGTAACAATCAATACACATGCCTATAAATGATATTTATTTGCTTACATGGATTTCAAAATTTGTCAAGAAGGATACCACATGTCAAATTAAAAAGAAACATTGTAAATTAAAATTCAAGGATAAATGTCAAGATGATAAAATAATATTAATTTTTTTATTTCAAGGCCAATTAAATTTATACTTGGCACATCAACATCCACATCAACATAAGAGCATCCACAATGATAGGCTAATAAGATGTCGATAATATTAAAAGTTATTAGCCTTATTATACTCTTCTCATTGTTGTAAGAGGTTAATATAAATTAACCACTTCATAGTTATTAGGATAAATGACCAGGATGGTCCATGTACTATACAGAATGGATCAAATTAGTCTCTCAACTTCATAATGGACCAAACCAATCACTCTCACACTCACCGTTAAAAGTGCTTATTTGGACTTTTATGAATTAAATATTATTTTTTAAACCTAAACTATTGTCACGTGTCATCTTTTGATAAGATTAAGTTTTAAATGATAAAAAAATATAATTAGTTTAAAATAAGAATTGGTTATTATTAAAATATTTTTTTATTTCTTTCTTCTTCGTGAAACCAGAGGATGTGGACCAAACCAGTCCTCGTCGCACAACCTCCGTCTCTCCACCCTCCACCGCCTCCGACCAGAACCGATCCATTATCATCCCGACGTAGGATTCACAGTGAGGAGGTTCTCCGACGAGGGGAGAGGCGTTGAGGAGCGGCCGAGGTAGACAGGGCGACGGAGACGGTTGTCGATTGCTGAAACAGCTGCACAGAACGGGGGTTTTTCTCGGCATTGAAGGGGGAGGTGGTGAGGGGTCTGTCGCCGGCGACATCGAGGGCGAAGAGTCCGGCCATGAACGCCTCTCCCATGTCCAGTTTGCTCCGGCGGAGGGCGGAGAGGCGGAGGCTGTGCGGCGAGGAAGCGAAGGAGGCGGAGGATGGAGACGTTGTGTAGGGATTTTTTTGATAAATTTTTTAATCATTAATTTTTTTAATAATAAACGTTTAAAATTTAAACCTGTCAAAATTCTTTTATGTTTTTGAATTATTTTTATTAAGAAAATCCACATCAACGACTTTAACGGTTATTTGGACGGAAAGTAACGACGGGGACGAACGTGGTTCAATTTGTGATAGTACGTGGGCTGGTTTGGTCCTTTATGAAGTTGAGGGACTAATTTGGTCCATTGTGAATAGTACAAGGACCATCCTGATAATTTACCCTAGTTATTAACCTTTTAATAACATTGGATATTGTGTTTTATATTATTATTTTAAAGTGATGTGTGTAAGTGTGAGTCCATTATATAAACTTTTGGAGGTTAATTCATTGTGGAGGTGAGCATAATAAATATTTGGTTAATGGAATGACGATGTGATAATTATGGGCTAACTCTATTAATCTTTTTGAGGTTAAACCAATGTGGATGCCCTAAAGACTAAAACAACGACTATTTTAAAATTCATGAGTTGTCCTTTTATCTAAGAAAGTTTCATTTCATTTCTCACCTTTATTTTCATTTTCAAATAAAAAAGATAAATGACTCAATTTGGTTTTTGAACTTTTGTGTTTCAACCTAATTTGGTCCCTAATTTTTTTTTATAATTCAAAATAGTCATTAAACTTTTAAATATTGACCCAAAATAGTCCATACTCTTAGAGCTTATATCAAAACTTCATGGACCAATGCAGGTCAATATTTCAAAGTTAAGTGACTAGTTTAGGTTAAAAAAGTTCATGGAACAAGTTCGGTTCAAACACGAAAGTTTAGGGACCAAAATGAGTCGAAACACGAAAATTCACGGACTATTATGAGTTTTATAAAATTCGATGACCAAATTGATTCAAAACAAAAAAGTTCATGAACTATTTTGAATCTTTTATCCATAAAAAATTGTTAAACTGTGCATTCCTAATGGAAGAAAAAATGGGATCTGTCATGAATAGCAAGGATAAAAGAAGAAGATAACTACAGAATTTGAAAAGACCCACAAACTAAATAATAAATTTGATTAACATGAAAATTGAAACGTGTTTCATTTCTACACACTACACTACACTCTCCAAATTTACATAATCACGGATCCCCCAACAAGGTCAAAAACAAATTAAACTATAAGGAATCATAAAAAACAAGAAATTAAAGAAAGAGATTTGGATGATGATGAGGAGGATCAACAGGGGGATTGGGAAGAGAGTGGTTTAGCGAGGTACGTAGGTTTGTGGTTTCCAGGCATAATCACAACAATCTTGGGCTCCTCATCAATCTTCACCACTTGCACTTGTTTTGATGATTTGTTGTCTGGATCATAATTCCGGTAAGACCAGGCTAGAATTATCAATGCCATGGCTATGAGGACCACCATGAATGCTAAGCCACCTAGCAGGAACGGGATGGGAGTCATGGGACCGGCTGAGCTGAGTTGCCTACTACTATCGCTTGAAGAGTTGTTCATTGTTGAACTCATCATCAATGCTCTCTCATAAGTGTTTTCTTTTCTTTTTCTTTTTTGTTGAGAGGATGACTCATGCATGATCTTTGTATTTATAAGAAGAAAGTTGTGAATTAATTAGTGATTGCAAGAGGACAAAGGTGGTTGCACCATGATGATGTTACAAAGATACCCTCATTCAATTCACCTTTCTTTTTTATTAATTAATGTAGATTCTTTGGTTTGCTTTTCTCCTACCATTACTCACCACTTCATTGCTTTACAAGCTTCTTAGATGGATGGATGGATGACCCTCGAAAACTCAAGTTGTTACTATAGGACGAGTTGATAATATAAATTAATGGTGAAAATTTTGAATTTTATTATCAGTTTTAGTTTATTGAAAAATATATGTTTTAAATATCTCGCGTTAAGCATTGCAACAAGATGGTTAATTCACGTTAAACACTATAACAAATTGACATTCTTGTCACATAAACATGGGGTGTCCAACTCTTACTCTCATGCTTGTTTGCTCGCTCCCACTTACTTGCGCACTCAAAGAGACTTTTCAAGATGCTTGGGATCCACCTAGCCTCTTTGAACCGGGAGGCTCCACCAAGGCCTCCTAGCCTTACCAAGACTCACTAAGGGCCCCAACCCTCTAGGTCTTACCAATGCTTGAGGTTATTCATGACCATCAAATCCTTACTAACCTCTCTAAGTCTCACCAAGGCCTTGCAAGGCTCTCTTAGCCTCCCAAGCCTTTAGGCTCCCCAACAAAAGTTTGTCCAACGCTAGGTCATCTGAGAGCAAAGTTATACTCAAAATCAATTAAACTCACATGCCCCATGCTTGGGAAGATTGTCGAAGCCAATACTACTTCCTTCCCACTAGTCACTAGGACGTAGCACCAGGACTATTTATTCTTCTAATAACTCAAGTCACTCTCCACTACATATGAGAGGTAAATGTAGGTCTCGAAATCCAACTAGATGCGAGGCAAGTCATGTGACCAAAATGGGCTCCACATCTTCAACAATCAATCACGCACCACAACGTTTTTGGTCATACTTATAAGCATAAACACTCATTCATTTAGAGAGAGACACATTATGGGATTCTCCCTCTTTACTTTTGCGCTCTCTCTAAATTACTAGTGTCCATTGGAACCCTCATAGAAGAGATCTAATTTTCAAACTATGGATTCTCGGGCACACCACCCTTGGATTTCCACCTAATTGTTTATTTACTATGTTATAGGACTCGGGACCTCAACTCCATCTCGATCCAACTCCCAAGACTTAACCAAGAACTCGAGAACTAGAGTTAAAAAAATTTACCCTAATACGCTGGTGAAAAAAAAAAGAATCATCATGTCAATTTTAACTTCAAGTTGAAAAAACGTAACACTAATACATTTATTTCATTACTTGAATCATATAAATATTTTATGTTGATCTTAATATATAAGTAATATATGCAATCTACACTCAAGAAGAAGAAGAAGAAGAAGAAATCAGCGCACTAAATAACACTCCTACCCTAGCATGGTTGTTATTGTATTGAAAATTAAGAATGGTTTGAGGCTATTTTATAGTTAGTTTACACAAACAAAGAATCTGATAGAAGATATTCAAGCTGAAAGGAAGGACTTCAGTTACAAATTCTAGGAAGATGTTTGCTTTTATTTTGATACGGGGTTTATGAACCAAGTGACCCATGCGCTAGCAATACTTTGATTCTTTGTCAAACATTAAAAAAGAATCGGGCTTAATTAATGGACCAATTATGATTTCGTCTTTGTTATCCAATGATTTGAATTAAGAAAAAAGTTTATTTTTGAGTTCAAAAAGAAAGAAACGACAACTAAAAAAGAGAATTTGGTGGTAGTGCTTAATAACAATAAATAATGAAAAGGGTATTTGTGGTATTTAAAGTGGGTTGAAATTGATGACCTGAATGTGAATTGAGGATAAGAAAGTTTTGGAAATGAATTAGGTGATAAAAGGGAAGGGACCCACTACATTATCGTCTATTTCTTTCGTTTTGCTCCGCAATTCCATCCACAAGCAATCTCATAGTATTTGCTTGCGTGATTTATAAAGAACACGCAATACTCAAAATTAAAGTTTAAATAGACTTCTTTTTGTTTTCAAATAATTATATATATCCGAATACAATCTACACTCAAAATTAATAGGAAACAATAGAGCGATTTCGCATTCCCAGTCCATGTTGTTTCCTTGCACTCCTCTTATTTTTGTTGGGGTGATCACAAATTTAAACCAAACCACTGAACCTAGCAAAATTGTTTTTAAAAACTAAATTGTTTTATGTTTAATTGAAACCGAAAGTAATGGTTTTCAACGCGGATGAGTTCTCTCAAACCGAATTAAGTTTTTCCACTATATTCAAAACTAAGTAGTTTTTATGCTTTAACTAACTTAAATTATATTGTTCATCTCAAATAATTGTCCATCTTTTGCTTTAAAAAATTGTCCCAAAATTATTGATCATTTTATATATATTTTGATTAGTTTTTTTCCTATCAGTTGAGCTACATAATAGATGGTAGCTCTCTTCTTTTAATCCATAACCCCTCTTCAAGCCGTCGGAAATGAGGCTCGAACCCGAGACCATAAAATGAATTCAAAAAGCTTAAATCGTTTGACCAAATATGTCTTGATTATATTTTGTTTAGTTAGTTATTAACAAATATATTTATAATAAGTTAGTTGTCGGAATTTACTGAGTTTGTTATGATAAAGCACATTACAAATCTTCAATCATACAAGCCTTAATATTATCTGGGACAAAATCATAATCAAACACCCGGCTCTCTAAATAGAAAGAGGTAACTGAGCTAACTCATGAATAACTTTATTCACAGAGCAATTAACATAATTAGAAAACACGATACTGACGAACACATGACAAATTTTATGTAACGTATTTTTAATTTTCACATAAAAAAAGTGGACAATTATCGTGACACGTACCACATTGAGTATAATAAAATTTTATATACTAAAAGGACTAAAGGTCACAAAAAATAAAATAAAAATAGTAATATGTTATGAATAATTATATTAATGGATGTCCAATTATGTTAGTACTCCTAAACCTCTTTTACCTGTAGTAAAAGTATTTCCTATTTGTAGATTCCAATTGTATTTCCTATTCCTAATAGGACTAGCTAGGTTTTTGTCCC
>JAYMTF010004685.1:0-12750 GCA_036897485.1 Pelargonium nanum | reverse complement strand
GAACGACCACCTAGTGACCAGCGTCGCCGCTCAAGTGAGCCGCAGCCGCCGCCCCAACGGAGCCGCAGCCGCCGCTACTTTAAAACCCTAAAACCGCCGCCTGCAGGCTTGAGAGACAGAGAGCGATAATACTATTATTCCAAAATAATTAATTGTCCACTTTTTCTATTTTTGATAATTTTACGTAAAAGTTACCGATAGTATCATCAAAATAAATTGGTTGAAACTGTTTGTTATAGAAAGAGCACATGAGGTTACAAGAGAAAAAAATTCTAATAAACTCATTTTTAATATTCACAAAAAATGAAAAGTGGACAATTATTTTGGGATGAAAAAAGTATTTTATTTGTCGATAAAGATACATAAGTATTTGGTCCATACATGACGGTCATGATTCTACATACCTCATATGTTTCCCACACTTCATTTAACTTGGCCCACGATCTACTGTCCATTCAAGATAACCAATGGTTCACACAACTCATTTCAAGACTCATTTAGATCACACATGTAAAAGATTTATATATTTGGATGCTTTTTAATAATATTGGATTTCCTAAGTACTCCACACCAATCGGAACAAGGGAAATAATTTTATAAGTACTCATTAGGGGCTGAGGTACAAATCACATTATTACAGACTTCTGAATTACATTTTGTTAACCCTACTTCACTTACTCTTAGGCTAAATGTGAAGATGCTTGCACTATCTTGTTTGGGTGAGAGAGTTGAACACGACGGTCGATGGGGTTGGAAGGAGGAAAATGAGAGTATTACTAGAGCTACGACTTCAATATATTGTTATGTTTTATTTAAAAATGATGCATCAATTACGAGTTTAGATTGTTACATTATTTAAGTGTCACAATGGGCAACCTTTTTTAAAAGAATGAAAAGGATTAGAGTTCTCTTTTGAAGATGTGACTAAAAATAAAGGAGGTGCTGATATTGTTTTAAGTGTATGAGCAAGGTGATGTGTTCCCCACGCGGTAAATATTTTCATTTCACTTGCCATATTCGTTTCAACTTTGTTCCGTACAAATTGGTTGCTAGAAACTACTAAAATGGGTGATGTAAAGTACTGGGACACATAAAAATTAGTAAGAGCCTACTTTTGTTTTATCGTCAATTTTGTTGACCCAAACAGTGTACTAACGGAACCAACCCATTAATACTTCACCATCCCAATATTCAGCCCATTATTTTACTCCTTTAACATCACCACCAATATCACCAACCAAATCAATTTTTTATTTTCTCTTTTAATGTTCAATTCATATGCTACTTTTTACTGTTATAGTCAATTATATTTACCTTATTGAGGCTATGCTCATAAAATTGTTCAAATACCAATAATTTGGATCAACATTCTATTCATTTGAATTTTCAAAACATTGATCTTATTTACCCATATTTATAACTGAATCATTAACTAATAATCAAAATTTAAAACGTTGTTTGAATTTGTGTAATGGCTAGTACAATGGATATAATATTAAGATCTGTCCTATTCATGTTACAAATTTTTAGGACATTGCAACTAGAAAAAAGGGTGTTTGGTGGATGAGCTGATGATGAGGACTGCCCCAAGATTCGTATCAGTTTCTACAAATATTAATATTTGCATCTCCTTTTGCAGCTTTTTTTTCTTTACAAAGAAGTAAATTTTGGTACCAAAATTAGGCGAGTGGAGCGTTCCTTTTCTAGTTTGTGGTGTAACGGGTTCTTTGACCATATTTGACAAAACACAGTCAACAAAACTAAACTAAATTTGTTTAGCCCATTAATTACTACAACCATATTATATAATAATACTATGTGATAAGCTTATTGAAATTGCATTATCATAAAAAAGAGTGGGCCCCATGTTGTATCAATCTGGTCAAGAAGAATAATTGGAGCTTTGACTGACTCAGTAACCGAGTTACTCAAACTCACTGGTTGACGCACACACAGTGACACATACAGTGTCCATGGATACCCTTCTTTTACGGTAATGTCTCATTCTCTTTTTTTTTTTTTTCTTTTTTTTTTTTTTTGCAGATAAAGACACCCATATTCTTCTTTAATTTTTTATTTTCCAGTCCTTTTAATTAAAGACATAATCAAATTTTAAATATTTAAGGACCCATTTGAATAAATTTGATGAGAGAGGACCCTACTTATTGAGAGGCTCTCTCTCAAAATCTACAACACAAGAACACAATATTATCTCTGAAATCCCCACCATCACTACAGGCACAGACCAAGAACCAGATCAGACCAGAGCTTGTTCATGTCTTCAGATTTGATGATAATGAATTGAGTCTGTAGATCTACATAGCAAGAGAGAGAAAAAGGTTTTGATTTTATTTGGGTTTGTATTTTATTGTGTTGATTATGGATAAAAGCTGTCATTCCTCTGAGGATTCCACCAACAACAACAACAACAACAGTGGCAACAGTGGAAGCAACACCACCACCACCAGAGACCACTATCTCAAGCACCTCAACAAGCTCTCCCACAAAATATCCAAACCCACCGTCAAAAAGCCCTCTTTCGACAACCCACTTGACCAAAACCACAACTTCCGCCCTCCGCCGCCGCCGCCACCGCCGCAGTCTCAGCAGACCCAGCAGCAGCAGCACCAGCCGCCGGTTTACAACATCAACAAAAATGATTTCAGGGACGTGGTTCAGAAGCTCACCGGCTCTCCGGCGCACGAGCGGTTCTCCACCCCGCCGCCGATTCATCCACCGAAGCCGCAGAGCTCCCGCCTCCAGCGTATCCGCCCTCCGCCTCTCGCGCACGTTAGCAATCGCCCGCCTCCTATGCTAACCGGCGCCGCTCCCCCTTTCCCCAATCCAAACGCCCTCATGAACCCTAACCACCCCGTCGGCGGCGGAGGCCCCGGTCCTGCTCCTAATTTCAGCTCATTTGGACGGTCTGTGGCGCCTCTCTCGCCTCTGCCGCCGCTACCGTCAGTCCACGCCGCGGCGGAGTCGCCGGTCTCGGCCTATATGCGGTTCCTCCACAACTCGGCATCGAATTTGGATCCGAACCCTAAGCAATTCTCTGGATTTTCGCCTCTGGCACCTCTGGTCTCGCCGCGGTGGAACAATCAGGCTCCACCGCTGCCACCGCCGCCGCCGCAGCAGTTTCAGCCTCCGCCTCCACAGCAACAGGGGATGCTTCCTCCGCAGTCGCAGCCACAGTATCAGCTGCCATCTTCACCGCTGCCATTTGGGTGCATGAATTCGCCGAGGTCGCCATACCCATTGCTCTCCCCGGGTGTGCTCTTCTCCCCCACTTCCGGGTTCCCGCAATTCCCGCTGTCGCCGAGAGTGCCGGTGTCTAGCCCGAGGTGGAGAGATCTCTGACCCATTTTCAGGTATGGTTTTCTTTATGAAAGGTTCTAGCTTTAGGGCTTAGGATTTTACAGTATAATTTTGGGTTTTGTATTGTATACAGGTGGGTTGGATAGGAAAATGTTTGACACAGTTGAATTAGAGTTATGTTGATGTAAATGAATATGGCAAAGACATGTTAAAAAGGGAATATCCTACATTTTTTAGTTGAATATTGGGGGAAGATAAATAGGTGAAGATGCTTGAATTACAGTAATTCTTTTTCTTGATAAAATGCTTATGCAATATGCACTCAGTTTTCTATTTATAAATGGTTATTTCATTTTAATTACAGACTGTGTTGGTCATTTTTTGCTTACTTGGAATATCACCCTCTGCTACATATTGTCACGTATGAGACTTGTTTCGTGTTTTTATTTTATTTTATCATCCTACAACTTTTATTTCAATTGGCAAAGCTTGATACTTGATGGTATACTATCAATGTTCTTGTGGGATGGGGATATTGCACTGTGTGATTGGCGCGTTACTACTCTCACTGTAATAAAGAGTGAGAACAAATAAATGTCGAAATGCATTATCACAGTAGCAGTTGGAACTTCTAGTCAATGTTGGTTACTTGGTGTAGTAAAGATATATGCCATTTCAGTAGAAATAACTGGCATTTTGTAACAGAACATTGTAGGAAAGCCTTGGGAGGACTGGGAAGGGGTCTTGAGCCTTTTAGTTGAATCACATCTAACAAGTTTCAGAAAAGCATGCTATGAAGATGGATGCTCTTTATGATGTTTTATCGCTACTCATGCCGCCGTTAGGATAAATCTGACCCCTTACCCTCTTCCCATCTTCCCCCATACAGACTTATATGGGATACTTTTAGAAGTGAAGGCTAAATGGTTTGTGAGATTGCCTAGAATTCCATGGTTCGCTTGTCTAACAGTTTCACTCAATGCTTGTTTGCCATGGCACTGGAGGAGCCAAAATCTTCCTCTGGTACAAGTAAATTCAAGTAGGTTGTAATTGAGTAGTCCTCTAGAGTTTCTTCTAAATGCTTCTAACTGTGTAAAGTCTGATGAATGTTGGATCTGTATATTTATCAGTCTGTCTATATGTGCCTAGCTATTTCCTTGAATGATTTTGTTTGTTTTTTCCCCTCTGATGAGCATACTGAAATGCCACCTATATTTTCAGATAAGTTAATATTAGTAGTTAGTGACAGGCTTTAACTCAGAATTGCCCAGGAACTGGTTCCCTTATGTCCTGTTTGGATGCCACCTGTGTTGCAGCTTAACAGTATGCTTTAAATTTTCTATATCTCACTAGAAAGGCATATGTTTGCCTTCCTTACATTCTGCACTTGTAGGGGCCACGTCTCTATTGGATTAATGGTTCAACCATTGAATTGTTTAGATGATCTTGTAATAAAAACTATATAAAAAATACTAATGACTGAACATATATATACTTCAGGAAGGAGATAGTAGTTAGGGACTTTTATTATTGACCAAATTAAAGAAAAATAGATACTTGAATGTCTTTATCTTTATCATGCTATGTCTTGCTTATATTTTGCTAATTAAAATTGTTTTCGTTAAAGAATACAAAACAAATAAACACTACTTTCAGTAAGTTATGTGGAGACTGGTGGAATGGTATGTGCATTTACTAGTGATTGGGGTCTACCAATTATTTCCTTTAATTGTTGGTTTAATTGGGTCAATATCAGATCCAGTCCAACTCAAAGAATGTACTAGATACATTATTTCATGGTTTAGCTTCTGGTTCTGACAACTATTATGCCTTGATGTCTTGTTAATTATTAGGTTTGCTGAAAAGACAAGGAGTTTTTTAGTCTAATTTTTGCTTATATTAATATTTGGTTCTGCAACTTTGAAAAGTAGTTGTATTTTGTGCATCTGGAAAAGAATTTTGTCTTCTATCTGGTAGATGGATCATGAATTGCATTAGTTTCAGCTTGATATAGTGAATAGCATCATGCCATGGGTCATTGTTCTTTTAAGCTGATTGGAATACTGCGATCACAGTTCAATGTTGCATTCCATTGTTCTGTTCATGTTGTAGAAGTCGGGTTTCCTGCTTGCCTAGTTGTTTCTTGGGAGATTTTGGAGCTGTGGGTGTAACAAAGTCGAAATGTGGTACCTTGGTTGCTGAATAGTGAGTCAGTCTAACAGGTTTTGCAAGCTTGGACTTGGAGATGGTCCAGTCCTCATCTGTCAAAGGTTAGCTCTAATCCTGTTATGTTGACCCTTCAAAATAACCAGAAGTTATTGTTTGCTTACCTTTTTTGAGTTGAGTCTTAGTGGTACGATATTGGGATGTTGAGTATATATGAAAACTATTTTTAGGATATCTAGAGAATGGGTTTCCGTATCCTGAAAGGAAACTAGAAGCAGTTGACATTGGAGCAACTACTTGGAAAAGTAGATAATGTAGAAATGGTGGGCTTTTTGAGTACTTACTAAGATGCCAATTTTGATAGTGATCAAACATGTCGACTTCAAATTACTTTTCTTAAGGTGGTGATATCCATATATATGGGTGTTGTATATCACCCATATATATTGAGTATGGAATATTTTGAATGGAGTTTGAGCCACGACTGTCTTGATATTGATATTATGTTATTTCTGTCTACAGATTATTCCACGAATGGGGTCTTGATATTGATATTCTGTCTACAGATTATGGGTATTTGCTTAGGAAAATGTATACACAATTAATTTTGCTCCTGGGAAACGGTAACATTACATGTTAGAAATGACTTGCTACAACGAATCTGTCGAACCATACTTCACAGACTTAGTATGGTTCAACCCAATTCATGCGGACCATAACTGTTGGGAGAGATGTGGCTGATTTTTGGAAATACCGGAGCAAGCAGCGGGCTAAGGGTGGTTGGTGAATAGCAAGCCGCAGACAATAGTTATAAACCTAGAAAACATTAATACATAATCAATCTAAGCAATCAACATTATGTTTCATACCATCATGTAAGCATACAATCAAAATAACCATAACTAGAAAACAAGCACAACAATGAAAAGTGAACATATCTGTTAACATTAAAGAAAAGAAATATGTCACAATACCAATAGTGTCGACGATGATCTCTCAATCAATTTTCGTTCTTTCTCTTAAACCTCTCTAAAACTGACTAGGTGTTAGTTGTACTTGTGTTGACTAGGCTTGTGTTGGAGGGCTATGTGGTATGAGGTTGATGGTTATTGTTAGGGATGTTCGGTCCAGTGCTCTAGGTGTAGTATAGTGAGGCTTTGGTGGAAAAATTAGGGTTGTGTTGCAAAATATGCTGGCGTTGAGAGCCTAGTTCGCGGCGGTGATCCATAAGGAAAGGGTGCATGACATATTTTGGGTTCCAACAACTTGATTTTCGTACCCATGGTTCCACAAGGCCTTTGGCTGACCTCTGGTCAGGCAAGTGCGATTGTAGGCGTTGTTGGTCTACATTCTGTTCTCCTATGGGTGGTATTTCCATAGTCATTCTAGGTGGGTGTGTTGAAACTTCAAATGGGCAAAATGTCTAATTTTCCTCTAGAATAATACTTTGGGGTGTGGTGCCCTTGAGTGAAAATCCTAGGGTGGAATTGGCATTTTCAAGTTGATCTATCAATGAGTGATATGTGGTAACGGTATACCCTTTGTAGTTTTTCACATATGATGTAAGAGGTTTGAGGATCTTGTGTTACATGAAATCGTTAGAGGGCGAATCGTGTTGCCGACTTTTAGCATGTTGTTTCAATGATCCTATCTCTTCTTTTACTAATTTGTGGGTTCTTCTAAATTGTTCTTGGATGATTGTAACCTAACTTTTTCGGTTTTGAAGGTCCGACTGTTAAACCCTCCCTAATTTATGTATCTTAGAGTTTGGCTCTTTTATCCAAAAAAAATCCTTCTAGCAGTCCTTCACATAACCTGTATAAATGGTCTCAAACTCTCAGTTGGAGTGATATCCTTACACCACCTACGATAGTTGAGCAGATGTATAGAAACAAAAAAAAAAAAACATCTACATAGAATTTCTAAAAGTGTAATTTCTTTATCGTAATATATGTACAATATTTTTTAGTGCATTAAAAATGTAAGATGCTGTAAAATGTGGGGCTTTGTCGTCCACCCGAATATATATTTGTTAACGGTTTGAAATTGTACAAAAGAGAACGTGCATTAAGTGACAATCAATGTGTAACACTTTAGTTTACCTCTTATGTGAACTATGATATCTATCAATAAATCAATGTATAGCAATAAGTAAAAATGTAGATATTGTAGAGTATATGAACTAGTCACCAAAGTAATGTATTATAGTGGAAGAGGTTGGATTTGATTAGTCTAAATGAAGTGATTGCCTCCTTTTGATTTTTCAACGTAGGGTTAGCTAGGGTTGTAGTGTAATCAGATTAAAGTGAACTTTCAAATATGCAAATTTTGAGAGCCAAAATGAAGTCAAACCAATGTAAATTAAAGCTTCCTAACAAGAGCAATAGGCATGTCACATCAATCATGGGCGTGCTTGTGTCAGGATGGGATCACTTATGTGAGGACCTTGTGGTAGGAATTTCCTATTTTTCTGTCTGTTTTAGCTAGATTCTACCTCATATTTGTTGAGGTGGCGATCACCCACGCACTTGAAATATATGTGTATCATTGCATACATATTCAATCTATTTGTCTTTACAATTTGATATATATGCCAAAACCCATCTTTATCAATATTTCCTTCGAAATCAGTAATTTTATCCCAAAATGATGGTCGTAACTTTGATTCGCCTCTGACAGCAGTAACCAAAGAGAAAAAACAAGAAAAGAATGAAAACAAGTGGTTTTCCAATGCAGTTTTATCGTTGTTGCCGCACCAATAAAAAGTAAAAACCACTGACAATGGGTTCAAATTCAATCCAATTGTGACTGTTTTGTGGGCCAAAGAGAGAAAGCAGAGACAAAGATTAGTATTGGTAGCGTCGCCAAAGATTGGATTGGATTGGATAGGAGACTACGTCAACAACCAGAAAAAATCATCCAAATAAATAGACAAATATTGGCTGGCATTTCATGGTCATGGAGGCCACGACAGAAAAAGGCACCGGTTACGTATTCACATCATGAAAAAGCAAAGAAAATGAGAATGGATGGAGCTGGAGAGCTTAACACACTTTTCTTTTCAAAGCATGCATGCATGCCCATTGCCCATTTGCCCTATCTTGTTTGCTTTTATTTTTTGGCCAATTGGCAAACAAAAAAATATGGTTCATGTTTGGGCTTAACTTTAGTTAACCATTCCAACTGAAGGAAGAAAATAGTATAGTCACATTCACCTTTTACACCATGAATTCAAAATATTCTGAAACATTTCACGGCAATTAACAGAAACTTCAAACTTCGAACCCAACATCACATGACATGGGTCCACCAATTCAGATAGATTCACAACCTGAAAGTTTTCGACTCGAAACAAGTGAACATACAACAACCTACTTCGTCTTTGACAAGTATTGTTTGAATTCAAATATGAACCAATTACAAGCACCATTTTTCAAACTTTCGCAGCCATGTCACATCAATCATCAATAATAAGATAAATAGCCAAGGGGACCAAAGATTCAACTCAACATGTGCATTGAGACAGTACTCCACACATCCACAGCTAAAAATTGTGAAACCAATCAATATACCCATAACTTCATGCATCTTTCAAGGAAAAAAGGTAACAAAAAGTAAACCATTGCTCCATCCATACTTTTTGCCATTTCAAAATCAAAATCATAAATATTGGGTTGATGAAATTTGTAAACACATCCAAACAGCTAAAAGTTCAGTGATTGCGCACATTAGATTAGTGCAGCTCTGTATTTCTTCATAACAAATTGGCAGAGGAGCAACAAATGCAATGCTTAAAATTGATTTCAAATCCGGAGACGAATGATATTATTAGACTAACTATGGAAACAGAACAGAAAAGAGATAAAATATGCCACAAGCAGGAAGTAAAAGAGCTTCAATATCTTCAAAGAAATAGAGAAGTTGACAGACACTGAATAACAAACAGGGCAAAGAAAAAGAACAAAGACTTAATGCATCCGAGATGAAGTATGGTGGACAAGAATGCCTAACACTTCAAATAGAGACAACAATTGTAATAACCACTTTCTCCCGTTAAAAACAAATAGAGAGAAGTTCAACCCTAATTTTTAGATGAGTACCCCCTCAATGTTGTTCTTCATCGGGCTTGGGTGCTGCTTCTTTAATCTCATCTGCTCCATCATCCTAAATTAAAATCATAAGACGCACAATGTCACTGATCGTGTCTTACAATATACACATTGAAAGCAAATGAATAAACAAATAAGATAGCCAACACGACAAGTAATAGCAAACTATGCTGGATCAAATATATACCTGCATGTCGGAGGTCCATAGGGTCAGGTTGTCACGGAGAAGTTGCATGATCAGGGTGCTGTCCTTGTATGATTCCTCGCCTAAAGTATCCAACTCAGCAATTGCTTCATCAAAAGCCTGGTTGGAAAACAAAAACAAAGTGAAATTAAGTGAGGAATAAATCCAAACAACACACATAGTTAACAACTTAATACAGCTAGAACCAGACCAACAATTGCGTTGTACTCTATTAGACATTTAGACTATATGGAAACTATATACTAACATATAGGCGCATAAGCAGAATAGATTGTTATTTCAATGTTAATTTCACAATTGATACCAGACACAGCACACAAGGAAATATTCATAGGCTCAAACCTGTTTGGCAAGGTTGCAAGCACGATCGGGAGAGTTGAGGATCTCGTAGTAGAACACAGAGAAGTTCAGGGCTAGTCCGAGACGGATGGGGTGTGTTGGAGCAAGCTCTGCATTTGCAATATCCTGTAACAGGAGAGAACAACCAAAATCAGAACAGACATTTCCGAAAATGGATGTAATCATATAAAATTACAGCATTTAAATTAGCAAAATAATACTGGAACAAGAAATAGCATCTATAAATTACATATGTGTACGGATCACTTGAAGGAAGGTTGGATAGTAACGAATCAGGATGACAATGCAAGTAAATCAGAAATCTAAGCAGTGAAATGAAGTGAAAAAGGAAGAGAAACAGTACCTGAGCAGCCTTGTAAGCGGTGAGAGTGCTCTCGGCGGCCTCCTTACGCTCGGCGCCGGTCTTGAACTCAGCCAGGTAGCGGTGGTAATCGCCCTTCATCTTCAGGTAGAAAACCTTAGAGTCGCCGGAGGAGGAAGCAGGGATGAGCCTAGAGTCGAGGAGCTTGAGGATGCCGTCACAGATGTTGGAGAGCTCATTCTCGATCTTGGATCTGTAGTCGCGGATCATGGCGACGTGGTCCTCATTGCCGCGGCTCTCCTCCTTCTGCTCGATGGAGGAGATGATGCGCCAGGAGGCACGGCGGGCTCCGATGACGTTCTTGTAGGCGACGGAGAGGAGGTTGCGCTCCTCGACGGAGAGCTCCTCGGAGTCAACGGAGGAGGAGACCTTCTCCATGAACTCGACCATCTCCTCGTAGCGCTCGGCCTGCTCGGCGAGCTTGGCCATGTAGACGTACTCTTCGCGAGGTGACGATGCAGCCGCCATGGCTGGTTGTGAGAGTTGCAGAGAGTGGCGGAGGAAGGAGACGAAGAAGGAGAGAGAGATCTGAAACTGAAAGCGAGGATGGGAATTTTGAGAAGAGATGGGAAGTGGAGGGGATTAATTTCTGGGGCCGATGATTGCGTTGGACTTTTTAGGCCCGGGTTCTATTGTGGATATTGGGGTTGGGAAGGGGTGTTTTGGGAAATTCACGACTACAGCTGGCCGGCACGGGGTTTTGGGCCTCAATTGAAAACAGATGTTCTATGACCATGACTATGAGGAAGTTGAGTTGATAAAATTGATAGGATAAAGGCAAAAATGATTCCTAAAGTTTGGCTGGAAACTCAATTATTTATTCTACAAAAGTTAGTACTCAAATTTTAATTTTGAACCCAATTTAGTCTTCGTCGTCCGGCCCTGTTAGGAGCTCCTTTAACGGTCTGCAAGTTGTATCAGTTCGCGCTTACTTGTGATTTTTTTGCTGACGTGGCTCTGTTGGGCTGCTGAGGTGTAAAATTTTTGCGGACTTGGGATTTAAAACAAAATTAAAAAAAATACAACCCCTCTCTTCCACTGTAACCTCTCTCAACCCAACTCGTTCAATACACCCAAACTCAAAAATGGAGTCCAAGCCAACAAGCTCTCTCCTCCTCCTTCGACCAACCTTTTTTCTCCGACCACTGCAAAACTTTCTCCTCCGACCACCACCTCACTGTTCTCTTCGCCGCGAGTAGAGAGCCGTTGCCGCCACCTCACCGCCACAGTCGAAGATGAGCTCCCCAGATCTGGGCAGAGCTCGGCGGATCTGTGCAGAGCTCGCCGGATCTGAGATGAGCTCGTCGGATTTGGCCTCATCTCCTCGTTGAACTTCTTGATGGACACTTCGACTCGCCGGTTCAACTCGTCCTGACTCAGCGACGCCTCCTTCTTCAGTTTCCCGGAGCCACTCCGCGACGGCGCCGTTTTGTTGCTCTGCTAGTGTGCTTTTTATTCGTCTTGCCATGGCCACAAGAGGGTCAAGATCATTAAGGTGCATAGTTAGTGTGTTTTTGTCATATGCACTGGTGTGTGAATTCTCCCTCACCTGACTACAAGTTGCTCTTGCATTGTATGTTTAATCTTGATGATATTATTGCAATTCATTGTAACTGATGGTTGCAGAAACTGTGATTTTGTATTGAACTTTCATTTATATTACAAGTTCCTTAAATAAAAAATAGGGTTAATTACAGATAGCTTATATGAACTATCCACTTAAAATAGATATGTCCCCTGAACTTTGTTTCCTGACAGATAGCCCCTTCAACTTGCCAAAACACTGTTCTGTCAGTTAAATCTAACCAAAACATGCTCTCTCTCATCACATGCATTGCACATGCATCTAATTATTTTTGAAATACCATTTTTGCCCTTACACAGTAATGCATTTGAATGCTTGCAGTTTCCGGCGATGATTATGAAGTTTCCGGCGAGTTTTTTGAATTTTTCGGCGATTATGATAATTTTCCGGCGTGATTATGAATTTTCCGACAATTCAAATTCAAATCCAAATCCAAATCCAAACCAAAACTAAATCAAATACAAACCAATTCAAACCAAAAATAATAAAAAAAATCAAATCAAACCAAACCGAAAATAAATCAAACCAAAAAAATTAAAATCCAAACCCAAAAACACCCAGATCGCCGGACTATCGTCGGAGGGAGGGGAGATGCCTTCGGAGGGAGGGTGGACGCCGTGAGAACCCCGTGCTCGGCTAGAGAACC
>JAYMTF010004684.1:0-12750 GCA_036897485.1 Pelargonium nanum | reverse complement strand
GAATTTGACTCGTTTAATTTTTTTATATTACCTCACTTGACCTGCTATATCAGGTTTTTTATATTACCTCACTTGACCTGCTATATCAGGTTGACACATCATCCACAATGTCATGTCACCTATACACTTAAGTAGCACCAAACACGCCAAATTTAACTTTTTAAAAAAAAGTTAAATTCAAGACTCTATACGTCGTTGTTCTGATCTTCTTTTCCAATGTCAAGGTAGTTGAATTTAGTTAAGTCCAAGTTCAGGTCTTCTAATTTCAGGTGGTACCATTGATGCACGTCTGGTCCGTGATTGTGGGCATGCGCAGGTAACACACCGTTAAGCGGAGCCTTGGATGAGTGTCCGAAGAACCGCCTCCGGTGTGAGAATGAGATCTCCACACAAATAGAAAATATGTAATTGACTGAGAATTGATCTTCGTAGTTCGCTCGAATTAACGAAGAACGCACGAAAATGATAAAGAACGTTTGAGAGCGTTTTCGAGTTCTCGCGTATGTGCTTTTTGGCAAAGTGACCGAACCTGATAATGTGGGCTTCAATCTACTTTATAGACTTCAAGCTTACCTGTCCTCCGGTCGGTCAGCGGCTAGGCGGGTTCGCTGCCTATCGGATCTGCACACCGACAGGGCAGGCGATGGTCTCTTGCTCGCTGGTTGTTGGATTTGCACACCAACAGGGCAGGCGATGGTCTGTTGGCTGCTGCACGTTGGACTCACACACCAGTAGGACAGGCAGTACTCTCTTGTCCGTTACCTACGGGTTCTGCACACTGGTAGGCCAGCCGACATTCTCAGTCTGTCGCATCCTTGTCGCCAGTTGACCATGTGGGAGGTGAGCTTCATATTTGGTCTGCCTCTAGAAGAATGTTGACTAAGGGCGGGAGGCCAGAGCAAGACGCGTGACCCCTCCAAGGTTCGCGCTTCCCTCTTAGGTTAGTGCTTCCCCATGGTATTCACGTTCTCATAATTCTGGGAGGTACTTTGAAGCCTATTGGTCTTTCTTGTCAAGAAGAAGTACTAACCAGTCTTGCCTGACCAGTCCTGTCAATATCACCAGTCCAGCAGACACTTCCAGTCCAGCTGGCATTACCAGTCCGCTGACACTATCAGTCCAACTGGAAGGTAGCACTTGAGATTTTCAACATCAGGGACAGACAAAAGGAGGAGCTCACGACCCTTGGGCCTGGTGGAAGGGCCCGCGCAACCTGGATCCATGCTCCTCCTGCTTGGTTGATCCGTGCGGCCTTCCTCGCGGGTTGGCTCACGTGGGTTGCGCCCTAAGTCTTTCCTATTCGTACCGCTGAATGACCCCAAGTTTGACTTTCTGCGTTGGTCGAATCAACTGCTTTTCGTCTTCTTTTCCGCATAAGCAGACGACGTTGTTTTGGGCTTTTGATCATGAAGAAAAAACAAAAACTACGTCGTTCTTATTCCAGCCATCAACATTCACAATGAAAGTTGAAGTGTTTCTTGTGCTTTGGGTTGCGAACATAGGATTTGAAAGAGGCTCAATAATGAAATTGAAGGATATTGTCTAGAAAGGTTGAGTTCAAGTGTGATCAGGTAAGATTCACCTATATTTTTTGTATTTAGTTCTAAAAAGTTAATTGATTTTACGTGATTTGACTCTTTTCTTCTTTTAATGTGAATGTGTTCGTATTATTCATAAAACTTTGAAATCTTTAGTTGTTGTAGCTATGGGTCTCGGAATGAAATACAGAAGAGGGGCTTCAATATTTTGTTCACGGAACAAATGGTTTCTGAGTATGAATCAAAACATATACTATTTTAGTTATTGGTTCTTGATCTACATGTGTTGTGCTTAGTTACAAAAATGTATCAGATATTGGTTTTGAAATGTTGTATGTGTTGTTCAACTTAGTGGATAATTAGCTAGCAATGAATTTGTTGGTCAAGGTGAGCGTGGATAAAGATGTGTCACAAATAATTTCGGATGAAGTCATGCACCGAGATTTTGTGTTGAACATTAATCATAAACAGTGTAACCAAGGAACAGAAGCAATACATTCTGGTGGTGAAGATGGTTTTAATGATGATGACAACATAGTGATAATGGTACTCAAGATTGTTCAGATGGAATGTTTGTTGCATTTTCATTGTTTGATGAGGATAGACAACCTGATTTATTCTCTAAATCTATCATTGATGAAGTTGTAGCCTGACCCTCAAAGACGAAGAGAAAGTAACCAATTGCAAAGAAAATGAAGACTAATAAGGGAAAGAAAACGGTTATTTTGTGTGAGTCAAACATATTTGAGGACACGGAATTGCAAATTCCTCCCGAAGATGATAATGGCGATGAGAGAGTTCTACCACGACATTTTATGGGTGACGCCGACTACAATACTATACAGATAAAACCATTCATAAATTTTGGATCGGCGAAGGTATATATTTAGAGATAACAACTTAGCATGTTTGAGGAAGTGACAATAACATTGTACTTGTGTAATTTCTTTTTTAAGTGTCTCTCTTGTGTAAGATCTCTAAATGATATTTTTTCAGACAAATATTTTTAACTAGTTGCCTTACTCATTTGTTTGTTTGACTTAAGATGTAACTAGCAAGTCGGGTTTATGAATATAGGAATCGATTTGTGAAAAGGTTGGTAACATCACCTGTCCAAGTGGCTTTTATTCTCATGATTTTATCTAATTATGAGAATAGTTGTAACAGTCCAAATTTATTGTTATTATTATGAATTTTATGATTATCTATGATATTAGTATGCGATGTGAGACTCAGTATTCTGGAGTTGACCCTATTGAGTTGCATATTTATTACCTCTCATGGGTGGATAAGCTATCCATAAATAAAAGCATTGGTAAGAGAGAGAGATAGTCATTAACTCCAGCATCTAATGCATTAAAATTTGTATCATTTATGGGCAAAATTACCAAAAAAATCTACCGACATTACATATTTATTGACAGTAAAAAATGTAGACAAAGAGAAATGACTCATTTCAAAGCTCAAAGCATCTATTGCCAATTATAGCAGCCATATGAATATTCAAAATTTAGTTAGTTTCTTTTTGCCTAACATCTTTTTTGACTTTGTGTCATGGGATTCAACAAGTGACCTTGCAAGTCAAATTTAACTCCTCCAATTCAAATACAGACTAATAAAGAAGAGCAACTTCAACCACTTGATGATTCATGACACCACATTCTGATTAAGCAACAGCCAAGCACAGCATAACATGTACTTCCAAAACTAACATGCTCTAAGCTCAAGCTAAACAAGAACCAAAATCACATGCTTATAATTATTAAGACTTGTCAGATGAAGACAAACAGTCTGCAATTCTATCCATGGCAGAAATAAAGAATAACAAGGCACCTTCCCACACTTTTTGTAAAACCACCTGTGTTTTTATGGTAAATATCCATGTATCATTGTCTCTGTCTTTCTCTTGCAATTTGTTTTAGTGGTAAAGCTCCGAATCTGTCAAATAGAGGTAATCGAGTCTCCATCACTGCCATCACTGTCGCTGCTGCTGCTACTACTGCTGCTGCTCCCACTTCCGCTACTACTGCTCGAACTAGAACTTCGCTCATCCCCGCCACCTGCATTCACTTGGGCTCTGAGGGCTTCCGCGGCATTAGGCCCCTTGTCCACTTCATCACCACTAACATCAACAGCAATCTCGTCATCAGTGTCATTCCGATGTCGTGGATTCATATCAATGTCAGGACTTGATTTTCCCTCAGCTTCATCTCCATCATCTGGTGTTTCACCACCAAAAATGTCGTCAATATTAATATCTTGATGCTCCTCGTATTCATCATTCTTCGGGACTGGTGAGGCAACAGACACAATTGGTGGATCAACATGTTCCAGAATGCCCTTATTTGCATTTCTTGGACCTGTCATTCCAAAACGAGTCATGCAAACTATTTAACCTAAATCCTAAGTACAAAAAGTGCTGAAAACAGGGACATTAAGATTTCTGACTGAAATTAATAACTGTTGAAGTTTGTTGTGACTACACAAGATCACGTCTTCCGTGCAAATTATAATGTCATTATGTAAACATGAACTGAAAAAGGTATTGGGAACTTTTAATTTCACATCAGCATAATAAGGATCGAGAAAAAAAACTTCCTCTATAATATTTGGAGATCTAAAAGACAAAACAAAATAAATCAAAGAACTACAAACCCAACTCAAAAACAGATGAGAGAAAGTATCTAGTATGAAGCTTTTGACAGAGATGTGGCTTAAAAACTGAAAGTTCACTTCTTTAGATTAGTAATTCAGTCATCTTAGAAGCGTGTTCATTCTTAAATAGTATGTTCCACCCAAAAAACATAAATTTATTTATGGGAAATTTTCATTGTTTTGTCACAACAAAAGCATATGTTTTGTTAGTGCAAATGAGAAGCAAGGGAATAGTGTACAATTTAAGAGTTATACCAACAATTTGGCCAGTATACCCCATGATGAGATGATTAAGACCGGGAAACCTAAAGGTTGAAGCAGAAAAATGATCCAATAGATCTAAATAAAGTCATAATTAGCCAGTACTTCTAGATTGATGATACCAAGAAAATCATGCAGATGGGACTGTACCAAACAATTTCGTGTTAATTTTGAATCTTTAATGAAAATTCCACAAATGATTGCAAAAGACACAAAAAACCTGAATGATATATAGACAAAAGCGCCTACTTTCAAACCTGAATGATATCCTATCAATGTTTTATTGCTGGTACTCTCAAGATGTTTGGTCTGATAAACATTTCTATATTATTTCCACTGGAATATAACAAGATCTTTTCCCTACACTAAGTAAATCAATGCCAGAACAAAGAAAATAAGCAAACAAATGGAACCATAAAAGCACATTACAGATACCTGGTATTTCTGGCTCGCCAATATCAATTCGTTCAACTTCGACCTATAGGAACCCACAGCAAAAGACGGTCGAAAATGTCAAAATGAGAAGGAAACTTATTAACTCATTTACTGTTCAATTCAACACTAACTACAACTTCAAACTTTGAGTAAGATTGAACTAACAGTAACCAAATATTGGATCCATTGGCATCTACATTGGATTTGAAGGTAAGAACCTATCATCTTGAAACAAGGTATTAAAAAAAGAAAACCTAACCTCTCGTCGTCATAGATGAATGAATATTAACTCTTTTTTTATCACGAAATGCTCAAGTGCACTATTAAACATTAAGCGACAGAACAGATGTGGTTGTTTCACGAATTTGATACACCTTTGTTAATGCACTAAAATTCCAATTGATACCAACACAGTTAACTATTAGGTACAAACAGATATATGGATGTTTGGTGCCAATGTTTCCGATGAAATTTGGAGTTACTACTGATTAATAATTATTCAAGTGGGAGTTCAAAGGTTCCAATAAGGGGCATAAAGAAGATAAAGGTACTATTTGTTTTAAAAGGTATTTCAAATTTTATCAGTTGTAATTGTGCATTCATTAAGGGGTCATTAAAAAATATTGTCTAATTCATAAGGCACTCTAAATAGGGGCACATCCAAACTAAAAAATTTAAGAAGTAAGCCATAATCAAATTTTCCGACAATGAAATTTTGAAGGGAACTTTTAAACTCAAGAAACGCATACAATGTAATACCATACTATAATACAACAAATTGATTGAGATCCAAAATAAGTTACGTAGCTTCAGCTCCATCATTATTTGATGCATTCTCAAATTGAGCAGCAAACATAAGCCATCAAGTCCAACCCTCAACTATTTAAGATGTTTCATAGTCTTCCAAATTCAAGTTCAATGCACATACAGATGAAACAATACAATCCAATGAAACATGATTTCAGTTGCATGGTACTGACTATTGAGATTAATTCAAACAACAAATTTAATAAATCATATCAACTTAATGTTCATTTTGATCTTTTCTTCTTCTAGGGAGTGATCAATATCTTCTTTTCAAAACAGAGTAAACCATTTATAAACATGGAAGTAAAACAAACAAACAAAAAGATCCAATTGAAATGATCAATCAATCACTCACCGGAACGGAAGGAAATGAGGTTCTACTACCCATCTGCACCGACGACTTCCCGGCCTTACCCACTGGAGACAACCGTTCCGGCGCGGGGACTGCGGCAGCCAATGAAGCAGCAGCAGCCGCGGATTCACCAGGCATCCGACAATGCCGGAGCTGCTTCACGGCTCGATGGAGCCGCTCCAGCCTAAAAGTCTCATTATCGAAAAACAAAACAGCATCATTTTCTCTGTAATCCTCGCTGCTTCCCTCAAATGTCAATTTGGGCTTCCCCAATTGGTTGTTCTGGAACTCCACCGAAACCCTACTCTCCTTATTCTTGTGCATCGTAGCCGCCTTCGTCTTATCAATCGACGCCGGCTTGAACTCATCTACAAGATTACGAAAAATTAGAGAGAAACTCAACGAAGAACATCGAAATCGATGGTGAATTTTCCCGAGAAGCAAACAGAAACTTACATCTGAGAGTACAATACTTGTTGGAGGATTCAGGTTTGAAGGAAGGGCCTAGGGTTAGGTTATACCAGCGATCAGGCTGCGGAGCCGTTTTGGGCTCGTCCTTGGTGTTATGCGCCATAGAATAGAATTGATGGTTCGGTGAAGCTGTGTTTGAAGGAAAGAGACGGCCAGATGGGATGGGGCCCAACCAGAGATGACATGGCAAGATCTGGGCGGCTATCACCGGACCGGAGGAGCTCCACTCACTGTAGAGGATATTAGCTAATTGAACCGTATAGGGTTTCTGCGGAAAGTAGACGACAGGGACGATGTCGGGCGCTGGGTTTATGGTTTATCAGCCGGTTCATGGAAATAGACAATTTACTCGTTGCCGATGGAGTTTTGTAACCATGACGGTAAAAGACGTAATTTGGTCACTGGATTCAATTTGGTTCCTAAAGTTTTTTTAAACAAAATTAGTCCTTGAATTTTCAAAGTATGACCCATGACGGAAATTAAATTATGTTTAATATGTAATTTTATTTAAACACCATCCTGACGTGACAGTCCATATATATTAGAAAAATCATGTGACTAGCACATGGTTGTCACATCAGCTAATTCTTCTTCAAATTACACAATTGCTTCATCTTCTCCGAATTGTCTTCTTCCTCCCGATGGTGGGCATCAGATCTAAGTTTATGCCCTTCTTCTGCTTCTGCTTGTCTCTCTGCAAGTGGAAATGTTTCAACACCTAATTCTCAATAAAGATCTCAAGTTTCAATAACTACGTTGTTGTGTTTCTCTCAAACAACCCACTCAAACACATATCAGAATTGAACTCACGCACACACAAACCCTAGCAATCACAACAATCTAAGATTGCAAAACCAAGCCAATAGGCACAATTTCATTGATAATTCCAGTAACGAATCTCCATTACAACTGACTCTGGTAATCTAACAAACTCTCAAACTAACTGTTACGAGCTTGGCCAATCAGACGATGATAGCTCCTACTTGCAAGCTTCGCTAACTGAATTACAAATCAGCTCTAAACGACATCGCAGCATATAAGATTCCTAGCATAACGACATCATTTCAGCTATCTAAACTAATTGAACCAAATGACTGCGTCCTGGCTAAGCCACTTATTGAAACTACCAATACGACGACGTTTATTGCCTCTTCTTTCTTCAACCTTAATTTTGACCGTTAGAGGCATAGCAATTGCCTCCTCTTATCCAAATCCTTGACCTCAAGGATTGAATTGAGGCATGTGACTCTGCACAAATGACCAATCCCCCACGTAACATCCTCAGGTGACCCATATGACCACTGCACCAGCACTTGAACCACAACTATGTTGTTTATCTTCACCATCCTCCTGTCAATAATGGCTACTGGAGCAATTTTTAGCTAACATTCCTCGGATACCTCAGGCAATAAAGACTGCAAGGCATGTTGTTGTCCTAGTGTTTTGTTCACATGCTAACATGGAACACATAATGAATTCTGGAGGTCTCGATCATATAACTTCAACCTGTAAGCCACAGAGCCCAATTTCTCCTCAATCAGGTATGGTCCATAATATTTTGCACTAAGCTTTAAATTCCTTCTGAGAGCTACAAATGTTTGGCTGTAAGGTTGGTGCCTGAGACAGACACAATCCCCAACTGGAAATGATATTTCTGTTCTATGCTTGTCTTCCTGGACCTTCATCCTATTTTGAGCCTGTAGCAAATTTTCCTTGATGAGCTCTAATATGTGGTTCATCTTCTTCAAATACTCTTCCACATTAGCCACTTTGGTGTCAATGTCCTTTATAGCCAATTGGGGAGCTTGATTCCCATACAAGGCCTCAAAAGGAGACATTTTTAAAGTTGTGTGATGGTTTGTGTTATACCACCACTCATCCAAACTCAACCATTTGGACCAATTCTTAGGGCACTGGTGAGTCATGCACCTCAGAAATGTTTCCAAGAACTGGTTTAGTTTCTCTGATTGCCCATCACTTTGGGGATGATAAGCTGTAGATAGATTCAGTTGTGCCTCAAGTAACATGAACAGCTCTTGCCAAAACTCAGAAGTGAAGACCTTGTCCCTATCACTGACAATGGACTCTGGTAATCCATGTAATCTGTACACCCCATCTAGGAAAGCTTTGGATACTGTCAATGCAGTATATTGAGCCAAGGCTATGAAGTGTCCATATTTGGAGAACCTGTCTACCACCACCAAGATATTGTCCAACCCATGGGATTTAGGCAACCCTTCAACAAAATCCATGGCTATATGTTGCCATGGCTTTGAAGGTATGAACATGGGTTGTAGTAAGCCAGAGTAAGCCATATGCTCTGATTTACACCTCTGACAAGTTTCACAGCTTTTCACCCAATTTTCAACCTCTTTTTGCATCCTTGGCCAATAGAAGTAAGCCTGAACTCTTCTCAAGTATCCTTGATTCCAGAATGGGCCCCCACAGTTGAACTGTGTATTAACTCAAAACTTTAGCTCTAATTCCTCCTCCAGCTCCCAAATATACTTTACCATTGATCCTGATCAAGCCATGCACCAATTCATAACCAAGCATACTTTGGGGAGATAAGACCAGCTGAGTGAGTAACCTCTGAGCTTCTCCATCTTCTGCATTGCTGTTTTCCACTTCTTCCATCCATTGGGGTATCACTACTGAGGTTGCTCTGCAAGAAGCTTAAGTCAACCTAGAGAATGTATTAGCCACCTTATTTTCTACTCCATTCTTGTATTCAATGGTATATTGGAGTCCCATTAGCTTAGAAAGCCATTTTTGCTGCACCATATTAGTGACATGTTGCTTCCCCAAAAACTTTAAGCTCTGATGGTCAATTTATGATAAATGGGTGTTCACAGAGATAGTGCTTCCACTTCTGAACATACATCACAATGGCCATCAATTCTTTTTCATAAGTAGACATACCTAGCTCTTAACCCCCAATGCTTTACTCATATAGGCTATTGGCTTCCCTCTTTGCATCAATACTGCCTCAATTCTTACATCACTTGCATCTGTTTTCAAGGTAGACGGAACCTCAAAATTAGGCATTGCCAATACTGGAGTAGAGCTCATTACTACTTTGAGTTGGTCAAAACTCTTTTGTGCCTTATCACTCCAAATGAACTGGTTCTTCTTAAGGAGTTCAGTCAATGGTTTGACTATTGTCCCATAACCCTGAATAAACCTCATATAGTACTCAGTTAATCCTAAAAATCCCCTCAATGCTCTAAAATTCCTAGGCTCAGGCCAACCTCTCATTACTTCTATTTTTGGAGGGTCAGTAGCCACCCCTTCTTTTGAAATCACATGTCCCAAATACTCCATCTCCCCTTTCCCAAATTCACATTTACTCATTTTGGCATACAAACTGTTAGCTCTCAATTTCTCAAACACTAGACCCAAATGCTTCAAATGATCATCTCAATCCTTGCTATATATCAAGATGTCATCAAAAAACACAAGCACAAACTTCCTTAAAAAAGGTTTAAATACCTAGTTCATCAATGCTTGGAAGCTTGCAGAAGCATTGGTCAGCCCAAAGGGCATGACTCTGAACTCGAAATGCCCATGGTGGGTTTGAAATGTTTTTTTGTGCTCTCCTCCTTCTCCCACTCTTATCTGATGGTACCCTGCTCTGAGATCAATTTTTGAAAACACTTGGATGTCATGCAATTCATCAAGAAGCTCCTCTATGACAAGAATTGGAAACTTGTCTTTGATGGTTATCTCATATGAGCCTCTTGTAATTCACACAAAACCTCCAACTTCCATCTTTCTTCTTTACCAGCAACACAAGGAAGGCAAATGGACTACTACTCTCTTGAATCACTTTTGACTTTAACATTTCCTCTATTATCTGTTCAGTTGTTGTCTTTTGGGAAAAGTTGTATCTATAGGGTCTTAGGTTGGGTGGGGTAGCATTTGAAACCAAGAGAATCCAATGGTCATACTTCCTTATGGGAGGAAAGGATGCAGGCTCCTGAAAAATATCCCCAAACTGCTGCAATAATACTTGCAATTCTGGGTGAGAGTCTTCTGCAGGCACTGATGAGGTTGTATTGCTTCTCAGGCAGCCCCAATACAGACTTTCTCCCTTGCTTAACTCCTTGGTTAAGTGATGCAGCTCAATTAGCTCCACTGTTTTTAATGTTATCATCTCAGCAAGTTTCAATTTATTGCCTCTTGTTCTCATGGTGTCTTCCCTTTTTACAAAATCAAATGCTACTAGATTTACAGTAGACATCTAATCCACCCCAAGTATTACATCACAAGACCCCCAAGGGTAAGACTCTTAAAGCATGTCTGAACACCTTCTTTTCCATTTGTCACTCCAAAGTGCATTTCTCACAACTTTTCACCTTAGTCTCATTAGCCATTACTATCATGGCCCCAACAGCAGGCTTCAGTTTCAGGTTCATTGCTTCACTGGTTTGAGCACCAATGAAGCTTGGAGTTGCTCCAGTATCTAGTAACAAGGAAGTTGCTTTATCCTTGAACATGCCTTGCACTCTGATGGATGAGTCACTATCACTTGCGTCAACTCCTCTTCTTCCCCGTTACTTATCACTTCTTCCTCCTCCTCTTCATTAGTTATAGTGAAGGCATAGATTTTTGAACATTTCTTTTTATGACCAGGTGAGTACATTTCATCACAATTGAAGCATTGTCCCTTTCTTTTTCTTTCATCATACTGCTTCCAGGTAAGCTTCTTAATTTGGGGCTGTTTAGTTGGGTTAGACACATTGGCTTTGTTGGTGTTACTTTGAAATTGGGACACTGGTGGTGCTTTTGGAGGAAAATTGTGGGATTGGTAACTACTAAGACTAGGCCATTTAGAGCTTTGGTTAACATGGTTAGTGTGGGATTGTGGGTTATTTCTTGAACTATAGGAGGGTTTAGATAAATTGGAGGCCATAGTCACTTGTTTTTCCTGTGTTCTTGCCAGGTACATGGCATGAGTAAGTGTTTTGGGGTCAAACAACCTCACCATAGTCTTGATTTCATCCCTTAACCCACTGATATAACAAGACACAAAATAGTATTCAGGCAAATTTGGATTTCTTACCAGCATAAGAGCCCTCAACTCATCAAATTGATCTTCATATTATTGCACAGCTTTCTCTTACCTAAACTTGTTATACTCAGCCACTATGTCATCATGCCCAAATCCCCCAAACTTCTCCAACACAACTTGAGTAAAAACTTCCCAACTCACCCGTTCTTGTCCCATCTTGTAGTCTTGGAACCAACGATCTGCCTTTTCCTACATGTAAGCTGCTGCTAAATTGATCTTTTCATGCTCATGAAAAGTATAGAAATGGAAGAATTTCTTACATCTTCGAAGCCAACTTTGCACATCTATCCCATCGAACATTGAAAAATCCAGTGTGGGGAATTTCAAGTATGGATTCCTTGTTGATCTTGTTCCCATCTCCATTTCTGGTGGATCTTCATACTGATCTTGGTCCCTTCAATTTGAGCACACCACTCCCTTGCCTTTCTCAAGTTCAATAGTCTTTCTCAGAAGAATTCCTACTGAATGATTGAGTTCTTCAAACCTCTGTTCGAGTCTGTTATTATGCTGCTCCATCTGTCTTCTAAATTCGACATGACCTTCGGTGAGTTTCATCTCCGCCACCAATCAATCGGTGTTTCTTGCCATTTCTTCAACTCTGTCGATTCGAGCCACCATTGTTATTGAATCTGGTACTCTCTGGATCATCGATGCTCTGATAGCACTATAGTGTTCCTCTCAAACAACCCACACAAACACAGATCACAATTGAACTCACGCACACACAAACCCTAGCAATCACAACAATCCAAGATTGCAGAGCCATGCCAATAGGCACAATTTCATTGATAACTTCCATAAATTAATCTCCATTACAACTAACTCTGGTAATCTAACAAACTCTCAAGATAGTTGTTACGAGCTTGGCCAATCAGACGATGGCAGCTCCTACTTGCAAGCTTCGCTAACTGAATTACAAATCAGCTCTAAATGACATCGTTTCAGCTATCTAAACTAATTGAACCAAATGACTGCGTTTTGGCTAAGCCACTTATTGAAACTACCAATAGACGGCGTTTATTGCTTCTTCTTTCTTCAACCATAATTCTGACCGTTAGAGGCATAGCATGTGCCAAGTTTATGGAAGGCAATAGCAAAACCGAACAAGCTTTTACAATATCAGATGAAATATAAGTTCTCAACAAACTACATACACC
>JAYMTF010004683.1:0-12752 GCA_036897485.1 Pelargonium nanum | reverse complement strand
TGTAGTAAATCGAAACAGCTATGGAAGCTCAAGTTTGAGCTGAGGCATCTATCATCTTGTTGTTTGTGTTGAGTTTTCAATTTTCTCTTCAAGGTCATACCATTGCGGTCGGTGGATATTTCGACGGCGAAGACGGAGTCGACGCCGAGAGAGTACTCCAGGTACTCCCAGAGCTCTTTGGATATGGCTGTGGAGGGGATGTTGGAGACTCTCAATGTGGGTCTCTCTGCCATCACCTCCCAATGTACAACACAGTACAAACCAGTGAAGAAGAAGAGAGGTTTTGGAGTTGCCAAACAGCCCCTAAATTGTCATAATTTTGTAGGCTGGGTTGACTATGGGTTCCACTACAACGGGTTCCCCTATAACTTTTTTTTTCTAAATAGGAAAGAGTGAACTCCTTAAGTAGAGTGGAAAAGGAAGCAAAAAGACAAACATATCTCTACACTGGAACTCTTATTACTTTATACACTAACATCCTTCAAACTCAAGGTATGTTGAGTTTTTCACGAAAAATCGGGTTATGGCAAAGATGTCAATTGTTCAGTTAGAAGCGGCGCATGTGTTTGTGGTAGGATGAAATGGATTCCGATGACGGAGTAGTGAACAGATGACCGGAGAGAAAGCCGATTTCGATGAGGACGTGTGCGTAGAGCTCACACGTTGATAAGATGGTCTTGATAGACTTTGATGAAGAGCAGATCGGTAGTGATTGGTCTGGACTGTGCCAGCAGTACGGTGAGACGACCACCGACAGCGGAGTAACATATTCGAACATGAGAGAATGACTAGATTTGGGGTATGCACGTGTGCCCGACGCGTTTGATGTATTTGGTCAAGAAACTATGGCTAAAGTTGTGAAGTTCTGTTGTATGAGTTGGTGCAGCAGAGAATGTGAGGTTGGTTTTGTGGGCAGTGATCTTTACATTCATGAAACATCCCAACCAAATGGAATTGCACTTGAGATTCAAATCAAAAGATAAAACAACATTGCATATCCATTAATATACAAGCTCTGATCATGCTTGGTTGATCAAGAATACACAAAAACAAACACTATTTTATACAAATTGACCACTATCATTGGTTGGCAAACTTGAAGATGAAAGATAAGAAGGAACCCACATGTGACTACTTGAAGAAGCTTGGAACTGGCTTCTCTTGGACCAAAGCCACACTTTAGAAACAGAGAAGCTATCACCTCTAGTCCTCCCAATAATTCTCTTACCCTCCACAGCAGCAATAGTATCAGGCAAGGCCACCTGCAGATTTGAGTCACCAACCACATACTGAAATGAACCCATAGAAAAACATCTTCTTGTGTCAAGGTTCATTCTACTTGTCTCTCCACCATGCTGTTCATCATTTAAGCTTCTCAACTTCCCAAGTCTTACTGAAAAAACCCTCCTTTCACCATCTTCCTCCAAAATCACTGGTTGCTGTTGCTGACTAGGACACCTATTTGATGATTCCCTAGAATGTTCATTCAAAAAAAGCAATGGGTTTTGGTTTTCCATGGGAAAACCAGAACTTATAAGGGTGGCTCTACATAGAGGACATGTTGAGTTTGAGAGAAGCCATGTACCTATACAATCAATGTGAAAAGCATGGCCACACATAGGAAGCAATCTCAGCTTGTCCTGCTCTGAGAACTCACTTAGACAAACTGCACAATCAAATGGCTCCTTCGATCCCATTATAATCTCTTTGTAGTCAAAGACAGGCAGAGCATCAATGTAACCTTGGTCTAGACCCGAGTCGTGTAGCCGGAAGAGCTGTTGAAGCTGCCTCTGAAGAGAATGAGACCTAGAGGTGTCTGGGAATCTGTTGGAATGATAAATTATTGAAAAAGATGACCTCTTCTTTATGAGATATCTAATGAGCAAATGGATAAGGCCAGAAATGAAGAAGATTGCAGCTAGAGTCACTATGATCCAAAGAAGAACTGGACTAATTCTACTAAAATATGATGGTGATGATGGGGTTGATTCTTCTTCATAGTAATAAGGGGATGAGAGAGGAAAGGGAGGGGATAGAGGAGGTGGGTATGTAAAAATACCATCTTTTTGCTTCATATCATATGGATTTGATGAAGACATTTCAGCAGATGGGTATGCTCAAAATCCACACTTTCCTACCAGTATCATGAAATTAAGCACTAAAACCTTCCAAAACCCAACCTACAAATGACCTGGTTAAAGATTGAGAGCACACATTTGAAGATGAAGGTTTAGGGGTGAAAAGAACATTTACCACTGAATTTTGCTGCTGTGACATGAAGTTTGAGTGATAGAATGTTTATAGGTTTGAGACAAAACAAAAACAGATGGAGCTTAAAGGTGGATTGCTATGGTTGCAGGGTACCTACATCTGTTATGGAGTGTAGACATAAAACCATTATTAGCACTGCACTGCTGAGTCTTAGGTTGGTTGGCTGGTTGGTGCTGATGGGTCCCATTTCAATTTGAAATACATGTTTGCTACACAGTAGAGAAAGGATTTGCAATTTCTTTGCTGTGTATAAAATCTGGATGGGAGGGTCAAGAGTGGGTAAGGCTGGGATTAGGTCTAGATAGTGAAGTAGTGAGCCCACTGAGATGATAACAAAACCACTACATTTACAATTTCAACTTTGTTCAAGTATCTGATATTAACTTAGATACATAGCTATGGAGCTCAATAGGAGAAAAATTTGTGAATTAGTTAATTTGGCAAATCTTTTGACTTTGTCATGAACCCTAACCAAACCCATGTGTTTTGTGTTACTGTTTTTCTGTTTTATGCTATCCCTATAAATTCACATCCTAATTAGGTTCTTGTTTTAACAAACTTTCTTTAGTTGAAAAAGAAAAATCTCTAATTTACTTTTTCTGGCTCCTGAATTTAGGTGTAGCTACAGCTAAAAGCTGATTAGGAAGTGGAGACAACAAAGAGAATGAGGAATTATTGTAGGTCCACCACCAGCATACACTAGATGATAGCCAAAGGCTGTTTATGTGGTTTCTTTCCTGTTTATCAGTATACTATTATAACAAAATAGTCATGATTAGTATCATCAAATGATGATTTTTCAAGAGTCGTAGCCTGCTAATCACGACAATCTTGGCACGCTTTGAGTCGTATGTGGATGTCCAAATCTTGAGGAGGAAAATAGAAAGACAAGGGCCAAGCATTTTCATCAGTCAGTTGACCAGTTTTCTTATCAGTTCACACACTAAAAGATTATCATATTTGTAATGATGAAGATTATTATACAGTGCCCTCTTGAGCAGGTGATTCACAAGCCATGTTAGTTTTGTAATGGTTGACAATTGTGTGATGTTTGTTGATGCCCTACCAGCAAGGTATACTCAGAAAGTTCTGCAGCTTGTTTCTTGGCTTTCTTGATATCCAAGGATAGGACCAAATCTAACCACATTTCCTCATCTTCTTTGGATTGACAGACAAAAAATAACCATGTTTACTAGAAGTGTAAACTTATATCAGACAAACATTGAGCATTTTATTGAGATCTTGAGTATTTAGAAGAAAAAGAATTGTTTTACATACAGAATAAACACAATTTGGTACAAAGCATTACAACAATTTTCAGATGAATTCGCGTAAACAGAAATGTAGCATTACCATGGATCCGAGACTGTGGATCTTTCCTCTTCCTCCTTTATTTCACTTATCATTCCAACAACTTGGTTGATGCTAGGCCTTTGATTTGGAGAAGGATTTATGCATTTCATTGCTACTTGCAACAAGTTCACCATCCTTTCTTCGCTCGCCCCCTCTTTGGACAATGCCTTGTCAAACACTTCAACAGTCCACTCTTCTGTAACCACTGAGTGCACCCATTTGGCCAGTTCAGAGCCATTGTTTTGCACCAGCTTCCCTGTCAGGAGCTCCAGAAGAATCATCCCAAATCCATATATATCAACCTTGAAGGTGCTATATGGTTGGCCTCCACTTTGGTCCTTTTCCTTCATGTTATCAAGGAGTGTTTGGTCTTGCTCATTTTCTATCACCATTAGACCATATTCACTGATACATGGTTCCATGTTCTTGGTGATCAGAATGTTTGTGGATTTCAGGTTCCCATGAGCTATCCCGTCTTGACGAAGCTCGTTGTGCATGAAAGCCAAAGACTCAGAAATACTAGCTGCAATACCCAATCTGCTTCCCCAATCAAGCATTTGGCCATTTTGGGATCCTAAAATTATATCAGCATAAAACACAACATTATGTAATTTCTTGCACAATCACAATATATGTAGTAGCAAGAAAATTATATATACTTACCATGGAGAAGCTTGAAGAGACTCCCATTCTGCTGAAATTCATAAGCCAAGAGCTTCTCTTGCTTGGAACAATAGAAAGCAAGAGCAGACAGTACATTTGGATGCTTCACTTGGTCTAGTCTCCTCATCCTGTTCTTGAAGTCCATTCGTGAGATACCCCAATCCTTGATCCTCTTCACAGCTAAGGTCACCCCTTCCCCAAGCAGGACCTTGTACAGGCTCCCATACTTGCCTCTTCCAATAAGTTCAGCCGGAGCTCGAAGCAAGTCCTCAAACCTCAGCCCCTTCACCACTGGACCACCATTGAGAACCACAAGTGGCGCCGGAGACAAACTTTCAGCTGAGGACATTGAGTTGTCTGATTTCCCACTAGACTTGGTGTCACTGCTGGATGGACTACTAGACTTGTTGCTCTTGTTGCTCTTGTTGCTCTTGTTGTCCACTCCCACACCCTTCTTTGTGTTTTGTCCTTTCATTAAACTAATAACCTTATAGGCTATGAAGAGCACAACAATCAATCCAAGAAGTACATAACCTGAGTAGATAAGAACCCTTTGAGTTTTTGAACCACCAGACTTCTTTTGGGGTAGTGGAGGAGGTGGTGGACATGTTTCTGATACTAGCTCTCCACACAATCCAGGATTGCCTAAAAAACTGTCTGCTTTGAAGTGGCCTTGTACATCAGGAACTGGTCCACTGAAGTTGTTGTAGGAGACATTGAAATCAACAAGGTTGGAGAAGTCGAATTCGGGCACTCTTCCACTGAGATCATTGTTCTCAGCAAACAAGGATAGCAGACCTGATATTCTACCAATATCTGGCAGCTCACCAGAGAAGCCATTGTTCGATATGTCAAGCCTTTTCAAGTTACTCAACCGGGACAGCGAGGGAGGAAGGCTACCGGAGAACTGGTTCCGGCCAAGGTACAAGTGGGTCAGCTGTCTGCAATCTCCAATCTCATTTGGCAAATCTCCAACAACTTTGTTGCCTATAATGCTGAGGACAGCAAGTGACTTTGTCTTGCAGAGAGAACTGGCATCAAGAACTCCAGTGAAGTTGAGCTCATCAAGAACAATTTTCTTAACTGATATTTGCTTCAAATCACAACTCACTCCCACCCATTTGTCAGTGCAAGGGTCTGAACTCATGTTCCAACCCCAGTTCTGAACTCTCTGTGCATTTCCAGCTGATAGTACATTCATGAACTTTATCAGAGACTCCTTCACTGCATCTTCTTCAGAGTTCACGGTCCAGAGGAAGAGGAAGAACAAAATGGCGAATACCCGGATGGGAATCCGATCCATTTTTCGAAGAGATAAGCCGAGACTGCACAAGAGAATGATCCTGTCCTTCTTTATGAAGTATAGGTTTGTTGAGCTGGAACTGCAAAAACAAAGACTAAGTAACAGACTTGATGTTGAAATGCAGACCAGTATTGAGTGCCAATTGGCTGGATTCACAAGGGTTGCTTGTAACATTCCATTTGTTATTACCTGAAAATACTTGCTGATATAATCCAAAATGCTTTTAAAAATTGAAGCAGCCGGCATGGTTGAAAATGTCATTGTGAGTTTCATCTTTTCCTCTGGCATCTCAGATATCAACAGTGACTGACAGTTCCAGTAATGTTATATATATACATATATATATACAAACACATAAAACAATACATTTCATATCTTCATTTGACACCATTTGTAACAGAACAAAAAAGGCTCAACTCTTCAAGTCATTAATGTTGACTAGGAACTTGTGAAACTGGGATTACAAGAGAGACCAGAGACATCATGATATTACATCATCTCATGACAAGAAGCAATGTATGGAAATATAGTTGTTTGATTAACTTTGACAATTTCTTCAGTTTTTTTTTTTTTCATTTTCAACATGATGCCCTTGTACATTCAAATAAATCAGTACAGGTATCATGGGCAAAATATTCTCCTAAATTGTCCATGAGATTATACAGGGAAATTAAAAAAAAAATAGTACAACTAAAATATGATTGAACAGGTCAACACGTAAGGAGTTCGTTGATGGTGCTATGTGTTTAAGAGGATGATCCCACCGTCACTATGGGTCTGCATGTCCAGCAATATCGTCTTCACTACACCCGCTTTCTCCTGCACTGATATCATCATCATCACTCTCCTCGTCAGCTGCGGAGTTGGTGATGTGCTCCCTCTTTGCATACCGCTCACAGTACTCTGTTTTGACAAATAAGAGCAACAACACTTGAATGATTATTCTTAACCCATTGATCGAGATACAATACAACTCATGTTCGGTCATTGACACAACTCTACAAACATCCAGCTCAAGAGACTTTGTCTCAATTCGGATCATGTAAAAGATTTAAGGGAGGTTTTTTTTATTTTTTATTTTTAATCCCGAAGATATTGATTTCCCACACTTTTCCAAGATCCGAGAGAAGCACACAGGCAGACACTGATATATATCAGTTGGTCCTTCTCACAAGCTACTCATGGCACGATTGAGGTGCTTAGAAATTCTTAGTTTCCATGTTACAGTCTTACAGATATAATAAATTTAAAGCTATTTTTCCTAAATGAGTAATGAATTTAATGTGTGTAAAACTTTTACCTTTTACTTTTTGATCATACTGCTTTCGGTCCTTCATCATCAATGAAGCTGCATCCCCATTGAGTGGATCTGAAGGATTTGGATAAAGCAAGAGTTGCGGAAGAAAAACTTCAAAAACATTTAAAAGATCTGCAACCAAAGACAAGGGTATACATGTAAGTAATCACATAGAAGTAGCCGAAAGACACGAATAGCAAAGACATGGGTGCAATTATTAATTACCAAACATTGGACTCCATGATTGATTAATTACATCCAAGCATACAGACCCAGACCTGCAAATAATGAAAAATATAAAACACGTTAGCTGTATCAATCTACTAACATTGTAATTTAGAGCACATTCAATCCAGCCAACTTCCAACCGCTTAGAAAAATAATCACTGGACGTTACTAGTTAAGTATTGAGCACATTAATTCTAAGAATTGGACAAAATCTCCCACCTCTAAATATTTAAGTATGCAACTACTCATAGATAGCATTAAAAGTTCCTACAGCTAAGGATCTTAGATAGATAGCAAATAACTACATAAAAAAGAAGAAAAAAGAATAATGTAATTCAAAGTAAGTTGCTCACAGTTCATCAACATTTGGGTGGAATATCTTGTTCACAAACCCAATGGAAGGAGACTTGTATGGGTAAGCATCAGGAAGCTCAACACGTATTTTCCAAACACCCCCTTCATAAAGGCCTGCAGCCATCATTAAGACACCAACATGAAACACCAAATTGAGCTTCTGAAAGAGAATGGGGGCTGTAGCAACATCCACTCGATGAGAAAAGGAAGAAAAGAAAAAATAAACTAGATTTATATAACTCTTCCTTATCAATAAAGAAGCTACGAAAAACAACTGAATCAATGTAAGACCCAGGATAGTATGCTGACATTACACGTATAGTTGTTATGTCCATTAGAATTTTGCATGTTATTATAGATTGAAAATATCCTATAAGCCAGGTCATTAACAGTTAAAAGTGAAGCAAGAAAAGCTAAATAATGATTCAAGATTCTAGCGAAAGAATATAGAATATTCTGTTTCTTTTTGAAACTAGAAGGACCATACATTATGCCTAAGACTACGATTAGCCTATACTCAGCTCTGCAAGCATGTAGTGTTTTCATAACTCACAGAGAGAGAGAGAGAGAGAGAGAGAGAGAGAGATCAAACAGTAGTTGAAGAGCACTATGTACTTTCAGAAAAATGAGAGAACAGACAATACTTTCTTTAGGGCCATGGAATTCCACGTTGAATTCATTGAGACCATCATTTATCGTCTCCACCGCATAATCACTCATCATCCTGAATATGAAAAGCATAAAAGGTAAGTGCTCAATAGAATATCAAAATTCACTACTTCAAATGTGAAAATAGAAGCAAATTCTACGCTAACACAAAACAATGGATTCTATGCTCAAGGCTTCGTTATCCAAGTCAAATAGCACCTTATTGTACTTTTGTCTTCTAAAGAAAACAATAACCGCAACAAAATTGTAATGTAACATCATAAACAGATGAATAAGCTGGTTTCAATGAGATTCTGAACATCCAAAGAAAAGAGGGTGTTATTTATGAAGCCTCACTTACCTATACACAGTTACACACACACACACACACACACACATGACAATAACATTGTATACCATAAGTAGGAACATAGTTTATATCTTAGAATATGATCTATTGATGGCAGCAAAATCATACTCATACAGAACATCAATTTATGTCCAAGAAAAAAAATATATTCTCTCCCCTTTTAACCATATGAAAGTTCAGTTGAAAGGATTATATAGTGCTAAAGGGGGGAAAAAATTGAACAATTTTACCAGATAAAACTTAACATTTAGTGCTACCTAATTAAGTAGACTACTCACAACTTTACAAGACAAATCAAATCTATATAATTTATCACAGTACTTAGCATATTAATTAGAACCGATATTACCAAAAATAAACATATCATCTCATATGACTTTCACTTCATAAACTATTCAATTCAAGAGAATGACCCTATACATGATGATGGCCAATATTTCACTTGCCATATATATTTTACTTCCAACTTTTAGGAAAAAGTAATGCAACAAACTCATATATTATGCCAGATCTAGTTGGGAATCAGATTTTGCGCAACAATGGAAAATGTGAAGATGTGCAAAACAGTTAGAAACTTACAACTTCATGACATCCATCTCTCTTCTCTTGCTTGGAGAAGACATTTTAATCCTTACAAGTTACAAACCAAAATTCAACGAACTGCTAAAGCCACCAAAGAGATCACCTTAAAAAATTGCAAAAAGTACATAACTTCACATAAACAATTACTTAACATATTAAACATACTTGGATATAAATTACTACAGGATAAAGGATTAGCACATACTGATTTACAGAGAGAGAAAAATCATATACCTCAATACCAGTTGTTTTAGCAGGAATCCAAGGTAGCAGAAGCCTCAAACTTACTTCAGATCCACAACTGGAAAATGGTAGACATATATATTAATCAAGAAATTTAAGAGTAAACTATGACGATCGACCACAAATTCAAAGAAGATAATCATTTCTTCAGAAAAGCATCATGTAAAGGAAAAGGCCCAAAGTATTCCCAGATTTCTAAAGCAAAACCTGAGAAGAGATTAATACTCAGAAAATCAATAAAAGGAGCTAGACATAGATTATAGGAATGTTTTCCTATGCTCCAAGTTAGTCTATTAGATGTTTATAAGATACTTTCTATTTTGTTTATAATTTACAGGTTCTTGAGTTGGTTTGTCTTTTTCAATAGACGGATTTGCTTTCAAAATGTTTGGTTGGCGTTTAACATTATTTCACACGGTTACAGTGGTTTTGCATCATTGAAGACATAATTGCCTCCCTATCCTTCTTACTCTTTTGTCATCATATGATTTGTTGAAATTGACAAAAGGATCTTTCCACAACATGGACAACCAGTGTTGCACAAACATTTCTAAATAAGCACAATCACATGACTATTTACGAGTTTATAATCCCCGCCCTGCCACGGTATTTTATTTACAAGGATAGGAGTGTCGTATCCTCAAGGCTTGACAAAAATAAAAACAGTAGAAGTGTTCTGCAAATCACCAACTTTCTCCACATATCTGTGGTTAATCATAGTTTCTCTAATTTAACAGCTACAATAATCCTAACAGACCCTGCAATCCTAATCAAGCTCCAAACTATCTCTTCTTTCTTCAAACTTGGGCATTATACTAATATAATCACAAACTAAACAGCTAATTCTACATGTCACTTAACACCTTTGAACCAACCTACAGTTCTCCACTATCCTTTTGTACAAACTTAGCTCCTAAATTTAAGCTTTGTCTGTCCATCACAATGGCAAGCATTATATTATTTAAAAAGGACACGTAAAGGGTGATAAATGTAAGCACAATGACGATGAAGAAGATCCTTGTGAGCCTCCATTTCCGAGTTATGAACAGAGCATATCTGTCTCAAATTACAAATCACATTCTACTAGCCTATTTCATACAATACACTACAGTAACTACAATATACATTAAACCCATATCTTAGAGTAGTGAGTACATTTCTTAACAGTTATGTGGCACAGAAAACATCAACGCCAAAAAAACTATACCTCACTCCATATAATGCACTTCTAAAAATAAAACGGAAAATAGTCACAAAACTATCCAAACCCCTCCGCACACATATATACTGTCAATCACCTAATACCAGATATTAGTTCAGTTAAACTGCCTATTTCCCTATCTGCTTAACAAAGCTAAGTTAGAAAAGCAGTTACCATTGTGGTCAGAGAAAAAGAGGCCACTCTCTTCAAGATGTCACACACCTCTACAAGCAGTACTCATACAGACAATACCACATGGTTATAGTCTATACCTCATAAAAAAAACACAAGGTGAGTTTTAGATAGAATAGATGCCATGGAGGTCCCTCCCCAACAGTGAAATATTAATCAACCAGCAAATATGATGCTATTACGCTTCAAATATATGATCATTTCAATAGCAATGAATGTCGGTTCCTGATCAATGTCAGAAGTTTAACAAGCTATAATTCTGTAAACTATACAGATCAGTTAAGATACTCATTAGTAACCCAAATATTTATCAACATTAAGCTAGAACCAAAAGTACCTTAGCTTCTCTTTCCCTATGGTTCAGAGAAACGCGTTCTCACAAAGACAAATGTTTAATCCTCAACCTACTACAAGCAGATAATTCAAAGGGATGCACGGGCCACAACAATACATAGATGGTGCCTGATCCACAACACAACCCGTCAGTCAACACCCTCTACGTTTCCATCATTATTGCCAATACAGCAAATCAAACAAAGAAAGAAATCTAAAAATAAAAAAGAACTGCAAAATTCATAATTTTTCCTCAACAATTACTCGCACAACACAAAGATCATAAGATTCCCAGGTTTTCATGAAACCTCCAATTAATTTTTCTATGCAATAAGACAGAACCATCAACAAGAGGCATCATCAACAATTATACCAGAATAATCGAAATGCAATAATTTGAAAGTCCAAGGCCCTACAGCTACAAAAACACAAATTCGATAAAGGCGTGGGTGAGACAATTGAGACGAAAAACGGTGTCTCAGTAACTTACAAGTGAAATATGCAGAGGAAAGTCGGGGACGGTGTTGTAAAGGAGCAATGCGTCTTCGTGTTGTTGAATTGGAGAATCGCGAGAACCAAACAGAAAATGTAATCTCGAGAGAGAGAGAGAGAGAGAAAGAGGAAATTGCAGAGAGAAAATAATTGAATAAAAGGGAAAAGAAGGTGCGAGAGAGAGAGAGAGCGGAAGGGGTGGATGTGTCATGTGTGTCGACACACACATTGACAAACACATGTTAATCCATTTCATTTACTTACCAACGTGGCAAAAGGTCGGGTTGAGTTGATGAACCTTAACCCGATCTTATGTCGTTTTTGGATTATAGTCGGATTTCGAGTTTTAGACATAAAATAGTTTAATTTTTGCGAGTATACTCGATTCGATTATTTTCGGGTTGATAAATGCAGACTCAAACCCGTTAAAAACGGATTGGATTTCAGGTATCCGGTGGATCGGGTCCGTTTTGTCAGCTCTAGCGCTTACTGTATTTTCTTTTTTCTTTTTCTAGTTTTTTATCAAAACTACATTCATAATTAATGCATTTCTTTCACTTCTTCCTCATTTTTTTTTTCTAATTAAAGGAAATGGATATCCTAATAACCTAATTAGGTAGGAATTTTTTTTTCACTTTTTTGGTAAAAAATTTAATGTGTTGTTTTGTTTTAATGCAAAAATATCTAAGTTGATATCTATCAACTCATATTATGGGAGTGTAATTTGATTTAAGTTATAAGTTGGTCAAACTATAAGCATTTGAAAGGCTAGTTACTTGTACATATTATTTGTTTGTACAACTACCTTTTACACATATATCATATATGAATGAGGTCTAAGTAATTACTTCTTCATCTGCTTATCAAAAAAAAATTACTTCTTCGTCTTAAACTAAATGTCATGTTTCACTAACACTAGTATTCATCCCGTGCGTTACACGGAAGAGTAGTAAATAATACCAAAAGAACTGTTATTAATTCATGATTTAACCTACTAACGTGATATTTGTCTAGATTTGTAGTATAATATTTTATTGGAAATCATTTTGATAATAATTTGTATATTTAGCTCTAAAAAAATTTTAAGTGTTTATTTGCAGTTAAAACACAAACAAATTAGTCAAAATTTATGAACTTCAATAATTTGGTAACAAACTTACAATTTTTTTAATCATTTGTATAACTTAGTTCCAAGTATATATTTTAAGTTCATGGAACACTA
>JAYMTF010004682.1:0-12753 GCA_036897485.1 Pelargonium nanum | reverse complement strand
TGGGTTAAAGAAATAAATTTGATCAGTGAATGTGTTAAAGTGACATTCCAAAAGTACCCTTGTCTTCCAGCTCAAATTAGTAGCATGTTCCATGTTCCACTTTTACTTTTTGGTAATTAAATTATGACCCAAAATCCAAGTACATATGCTCAATTATATGCTAGCTAGAGTACCTAAAATGATTTATATTCCAGTCAGCTAAATTTCTCATTATTATTATTATTATTATTATTATTATTTCAGTGAAAAACAGTCCAATTGTTCAAGAGGTTACTTATAACTAACATATTTAGAAATATTATTGATAATTCATGCGTAACTAATTTGGTGAAAAAGAAAAGTGAAAATTTTATTTTACAGAAAAAATGGTCACACATTTTGAGACGAAGTATAAAACCCCAACAAATTCTAGTTAAACACGTGACATTTATTTATTTTATTTTCAGACTGCATTTAATTAAATGGTGCAAAAGGAGGCAAATTAAGAGCCAAACCACAGTACCATATGGTACCCTAAATTCAGAGTAGTGAAATTTGAAATTTGGATTCCAGTCAAGTATATTTCACATAGAAACTATGAGTTTAGGTAAGAGTAGGTTTTGTTAAGGAGTTTGGACCAACCTAATACTTGAGTTGAAGAGTACATTTCACTTTAACCAGCAATACAATTGACTAGGCTGATAACCGTCCATGTCCGTACTGTATCCATCTCTCCGATTAGTTACACCTCATCTTGACTGCCATACACCATAGCCATAGCCATAGCTGCTCCACCCTTTGTCTGCAAGGAGGTCAAACAACATTTAAACACTATAGTAGTTTGGGGTTGTAACTTACTCATCACTCTATCTTGCTGATACTAATTACCTCTACAAAATAAGGCATTTAATTCAACTAATTTGAAATATATTTTCTACTTATAGGATACGTATATACTTATGATTAAAACAAAATAAGGTATTTGATTCACGAAACTGTTATTGAATGTCAACTTGCACACATTCTATTTACTCTATGGTCGCGAAAGAGGAGATGCTTGCCATCCACACTTAGTCTTGATGGAGGTTCCACAAAGAAACTTGCCAAGCCTAACAGTTATATGAACTTAGTCTACAAATCAGAACATTGAACTCTCAAGTCAAACTATCCCAATAAATTATTTCGACAAGTGAATGCATGCATACGAAAAAGCTTATCTGTGCATTGCACAGATGATGAACAATTCCAATACATTGCTAATGAGAAAAAACACAGAACCTCATAGAATTACCTATTCTGAACTTGACCGACTCCCTTCCAAGGAAGGATCTTCAGAAAACTTGGATCAGGAGGGAATCAACGAGACTGTACTACCCTTGCAATTGACGGCCTAAGGATTTGTGTGGTCGAACAAGCAAGGGCATTAGTGTCTTTACATCCTTTTTTTCATCTCATTTAATCCATGTCCTCTGCCTTCTCTCTGTATTAATGTGGCTGCATAAATCAATGGTCCCAATTCAAAAGTTAAAAATCTATTGATGATAGCTATTCAAACCAGATAAAAAGTGAAAGTGTTATGCAAAAATTTGCCTATAGTCAAACTCAAATCATGTATTAAGCTGATCATAGCCTTTCAAAAGATGCAGCAAGTATTAGTAAGCACACATGATAGAGTTCTCTAGCTAGCATCAGTCAAATTGGATAATAACTCCTAATTATTATACCTCTATTATTTTCATGAAACCATTATGCTACTAAGCAAATGCCATAAATTTTCCTAAATTCAACAGAGATTTAAGAAAGTGGGGGCTTGACTCACCAGTTGATGAAATCCAAAACTTACTCTGCCAAAAAAGGTTGACACTTTATGGTGGTGATTGTGACCTAGGCCACTTCCAATGAAGAACCCTAAGGGCAATGCGGTAAATTGAAGGTGGCATGAGAAATTTATTGAGGTGGGTGCTCTAAGGGTTGTGTAGGGGTATCTTGATTGATTTAGTGTGATTAAAAAGACAAAAAGATGGACCCATACAAGAAAGGCTAAAATGGAAAACTTAAATATGTGTCTGTGTGGACTATGGAGTGCAAAGCAGAGGACTCATGGATCCAAGATTCATATTGGCTGGAAAGGACAATGGGGACACCACCTTAAATTATCTTTGATCAGTGCCAACTCCAGCCATGTATATGGTCCAACATGGCCTTAATTACCCTATTAAATGAATACACATCATACCTGTCAAACATCTACTCGTCCACGTGGTTGATTTCTCCACAAGTCGTATAGGAACAACAACACATAATACTCACAAACACGTATATTCTTTAAACAACATATCAATGATGCCAAAGTAGATCCTCAAGTCCCTAATTTATATGCATCTCACTATTATCTTCCTGAAAAGAAATCATGAGCCGTTGCTGCATATCCTGAGTTAGCTAACCATTTTTCAAGAATAAGAATGAAAAGCAAATGAGAGATCGGTCTTAATAAATGGTAAAGAAGAATAGAATGACATACACATACCAGTGTGTTAAAGATACCAGCTTCCCAATACACTAAGACATCTTGGCAAGGACACTAACTAGAGTCTATTAAAGTGGAAGATAAGATACAACTTAGGCAGGTTATTGACAGTGTCCTACTTTGCATGATGGTATGGTTGAGAGCTTGAAGATGGGATCATATGAACGGTATGATTACTATTTACTTGCTCCAATAGTAACACCAGTTAATAGAAAACATGTTGTTATCTGAATTCTATACATAAATTAGTTTTTGACATTGTGACCTCTGAAGGTTCAGTTTCCACCTTAACCCAAGGAGGTAGAAGCCTTGTTTACATTCACAGACACGGTTATATGACGTAGATACCATCTTTATTGTAGGTTCATATAGCAGACATTTAATTAGAATCTGAAAATGATGTTACACCAATGAAAATCATCATGAGGTCCCTTTCCTATAAAACATTTCCATCCTGGTTGCAGTGTTATAACATCTTCCTTTCCACCGTAGTAGCCATGTGCCTGTCAAAAGTGAATAGTTCTTCTTGAATGCAGTTATGCAAGGTGTTCTCTTCAGACTGGACACAAGAGAGTTACTGAAGAAGAGGGCTCACTCTACTAATTTATAACCCATCAAATAATTTTATCCTATAACAGAAGACGTAAGTACATTTCAACTCCTTCAAAGGGCATAGCCTAGCCCATATTCTGAAACCACCCTACCCATTTCCCAGTTGACTGCTTGTTCCTAGTTTTAACACAGCGATGTTGTTCAGTGAATTTAATATCATATTGTAAGGGTTCTCAGTTCTCACCATGAAAAACGTTTGGGGATAAACTATGTGTACCTGAAACTCTAAGTTTACTGAAAAGTTCTCATCTAATTGTGAACAAAGAAAACTAGCGGGAGGTAAATGACTCGTTAATTTCACAAAACATAAGCCAATCTGATGTCATTACAGAGCATGATAATTCTCATCATTGCATTCATACGGTCCTTGTTCACTTTCCTCCAAAGCAGATGCGAACTTGAGTACTATTATCTAACTTAGCATATTAACATAAATGCAACTAAACTTAAGGCATTTTATGGCTGCATATATGTTCAATCTTCTGTTCCTATTAATCGAAAAAGAAAAAAAATGGCTACGACCCAGTCTTCCCAAAATAGTTAGTTGAGTCGGTATCCTCAAGGCCATTAGTTACTCTTAAATCTAGGCCCCAATGTCCCGTACATAATTTAACATATTCAATATGGCACCGAACCTTCTCTAAATACTCTCTCTGCCCAGTGTCCATACTTGAGCAAATCAATAATAATCCACAGATTCTATCTCCAAATGCTGTTCCTAACACACAGGCTTCTTGAATGGGCAACACTGTCAATATGTCGGAACAAGATCCCAATACCGTGTATTGACATATGAACATCACAACAATAAACTCCATTACCTACAAAATACAACATCCATGAATCTTACTCAGGTAGCAGTAATGAGGGCTGCACTTTTCATGCTTGGACGTTGCATATAAAGAAGCATAACGAGTTAGTCAGAATCGGACAGGACTAACATGAATTCTGCAAAGCACACATCAAGTGGGGTCAAGCCAAAATCAGAATTGCTCACTGTAAATCAAGATATAATTACAAAATTCAAAAAGCAATAAAATGCTTTCAAGTTTCACCGAACACCTTAATGGCCAATAACTTAATATAGAAAACGATAATACCAAGTAGTGTAGAGCAGTTGCATTTAGTGCCGTTGAATTAGAGCCCTCCACTTCCAATTAGCTCCCACTCCACACCTCTTCTTTGCGCTGCACCATTTAATTTCATGCCGATTTTAAGAACATCTTTTTTCAACTTCCATGAAATTGTTTCTGCTTTTTATATATGGATCCAAATACGAAGAAATTGATTATAAAAAAATCCCACAAAAAGGGTTAGCAATTCCTTCCAGAAACACACATTTCAAAACTTTCCGCTAAACATACAAATTGTAGTAGATAAAAATTAACAGCTCCATGTTAGAAATAAAATACAAAAAACATAAAACAAGAGAATATTTGTCAATTCAGACTGTTTTTTAGAGAGAAATAGACTGTTTTTTTTTTATTTTAGTTCAGATGATAATTAGGGTTTGAGGATCACCTGTGGAGACGAAAAAATCTGATCGATCTTCTTGAAATTGATATCAAAATACTATGAATTACTATTTAAAAACTAAACCCCTAGTTTTAAAAAATTTTATTAAAGAAAAAACAGTCGGAATTTGGCGCGCGAATGATGAACTATACCATTGTTACAAACCTTGAAGAAGATGGTGATTGATGGATTATGGGCCTTATGGCCCATGGGCCGAAAACTCTGGGCCTGTCTACTATCTGATAGGCTTGGGGGCTCACAACTCAGAACATATTGGATCAAAGAGGTATTGGGCTCTTCTTTACTTTCACTTAACCAATTAATATCCATCTATTTATCTCCTTACTTTGAAATAAAATAATTTAGTTCTACATATGAAAAATAAAAAATATACTCAAAACAAATTTTGTCATAGAACTTATAAAAAAAATACATTATGAACTTAATTTTTAATCTAAACATAATTTATAAGAGAAACTGTTAGAATGACTTTTTTCAAGTAAATTTGTTAAAACTATTTATTTATAGTGTATATAACCCTTTTATTTAAAAATTCTCATCCTTATTAAAAATAATTTCTAGACGCCGCAAGTATATTAAGTATAAAAAATTTAATTCTGGGAAAGAAAAGAAATTCAATTTATACATTCGAAACCGTTCACAATCAAATGTCTAAACTACTTGTCTCAATGGTGGTTGTTTTTTACTTTTTTATAAGCAACAGGACAAGTCAGAGACTTTAAAGAGAATACAAACTGCATCAACCGCTTAGCCCAACATACTTTAGTAATGGTTGTTGATTTTGTTTTTGTTTTATTTATCATCACTGTATTTGTCCACGTGTTACTTCTGTTTTTTTTTCTTCCACCATTGCTTATTTATTAATTTCTACCTTCCCATTAATGATTGTGTTGGTTCTATAATAAATCTCTACATAACATAGAATCCTAAGTTCAAAGGTGATGGTTGAAAAATAAGTTTCACTTCTAGAAGTATGCCAGAAATCTTACCACTTGTGTCAACTATCAATAAGTAGATGACAAGTTCACAACCACTCACTCAACAGAAAATAACTAACGTGGTAGACTTTTATTTTTCTTTATATAATTCACTGTATACACATATAACCTTTTTTTTCTTTGTAATAGATACTCAATAATCCTCCAAAAAAATTTCATGATCCTCTTAACAAGATTCAAACTAGCTAGATGGTGTGTTGTAGCATAAGCTCTGTAAATTTAATTAATTGTTTGTTTGTGAATTTTATAAAATAGGAATGTAATTTTTTTGGCCCTAATATGATATTGAAGAAACCAGAAAGAATTAAAATTTATAAGGGAAATGTTGTGTTGTTGGGTTTCTTTCATTCCTTTAATTGCATGGTAACAAATGAAGCTATTTGTTGTCTTCCTCTGGCAGTTTCATGTTTCGCTGTCATAGACAAATCTGCATTGTTCTCTTCTGTCTCCAAACCACATTCTCAGTTTCTAGCAAACATTTGTACCATTTTCTGGTTAATATCGTTGTCACTGTTCATCACATACCCATAATACATGATGCACTACAATCCAATTTCATTACCTCAACACAGAGAATATTTTGTTAACCATTTGTACCCATTAAACAGAAAAAAGATGGAGATGATGATATTGATGATGGTGATACGTAGAAATAAAAAGAAAGGTTTATTTGTTTTTGTATATGTTGTTTTTGACGAATTGAAGTCCATGGCCATACCCTCCACGGTGCAGTCGTCATCTGCAGCCAAATATGGGAGAATTTTCAATCTAATTTGTTCATCTTGGTGTGTGGGTTTATGCTTCTTGTGAAGATTAAGTTTAAGTAGCTAGCTAGGGTTTGACATTTTCTGATTCAAGATTGTGTTAATCCAAGTCCTAATTTCTGGCAAAAAGAGCTACCAATTAGTTGCCTATCAAACATGAATTAACCATCCATATATACATACCTTTCTGACCTCACTCTTTTAATTATTTGGTTGCTTTGTGATTTTCAGTTCATCTTCATCATCCAATATAGTAATGTATATGTATATATATTTCAAGTGTTTACGTACTTTGGTGAAAATGCTCAAGTACTTATCTATTTATTCAACTTTTATTGATAAAAATGATGCATTTCGAAACTATTTTCTCATCAGGTGATCTTAATTAAGAGTATATCTACAGGGTAGCTAAGAAAGTTGCAAACCACCTTGAAAACCCGCTCAACTCCTTGGGATTTGTTTATAAATCAAGTTCAATATCTAGATTTAATTGATAGTTTGAGTTCAATTTCACGTGCTTACTTAATTACTAAATTACCACTACAAAATATGACCATTATCATTCTATCTCAATATAAATGTCATGAAAATACTCGTTTCGAAATGATTGAAATATGTAATTGACTAAAAATATGATGAGTCATACACATTTAAGTTTGGTGCTCCGAAGGATGATAAAAAGATCTTAATTTCCGTCTCAAAGAATATTTTTCTCAAAGTGACAAATGAAATATGTGAGCTGTATTTTGCATATATATGTATTAGAGTTCATTTACTTGGCAAACTTATTTGCTAACACTTAAGCAGTTGTGCACTTATTTGTGGGTTTGATGCATGAATCTTGGAAGCAAAAATAGCAAAGACAATGGTAAGATGGGTGGTGCATTTGGTTGGAGAATTTAGCAAATCCGGTATAGAATCCAAATTATTACTGTAGAGAGGAACAAAGAATAGACCCACTATCTATGTATCTATGTTTGTTTTCAATATGGAGGAAGTTGGGCTCCTTGTATTGTATTGGTAGGTAACTAAGGACTTTGTTTCTAAGTGGTTAAGCCCACTGCCAAACCTTATCTCCAATCACCATATATACTACATGTAAATCCATTGATCATGCCAATTTTATAGTATTAGTGACATAAATGTGTCTTGTTTGGCTTACGAAACCACTGAGGTTGCGACACTTCGTTAAAAAATATGTATTCAGTAGATGTTCTGCTCTCACAAATTCTTAATTTGTTCGGTGAACATTTTGACCTAACGTCCTTTAGGTTGGTTTTCAGAATGAGCTGATGCAAAGTTCATGTGAAACAAAAGGAGAGAATTGAAAAATTATATGTGATTGTTGCCGTCCCATAATTTTGTTGTATTAAGTTGACCGATATGAAAACCTGTATGGACCCAATCATATGCTCAACCGAGCAGCAATAGGTAGCCACCATCTGCGCACACAGAAACAAGAGAGATAAAAGAGAAATTGATCACCTCCAACCTTTTTTTTTTTGCTCTTCCATCACTCAAAATTGCACTCGGACCTTCAAATTTTGCCACTTCTACTTCAAGATTTGAAGATACACAGCACCTAAAATTCTTTGAATTGAGAAGTGAGATAATGAAGTTACACGTGAGGGGACGTGTTAGAATATTAAGTTAGATGGAACTTTCAACTATTAGCTTCCGTTACAAAATTACCTGATTACATGAGCGTTATGTTAAATGTAGTGGTCTAATATGTGTCACAATCATGCTCATTTTTTTATGTATATTTTAAATAGAATATGTCTGCATTTTTATCAGTTTATACTTTATAGTTTATCAATTATCAGCAACGAACCTGTATGGGATAGGAGGTTGACATCAAGACCCATGAGTTTCTATCACCAGAGCATGCTTCCTTCAACTCTGCTGTCTCTGCTAATGGTCCCTAAACGTCTCATTCCTCAGAGTTTTCTCTCCAATTTATTAGACTAATGATATGATTATGAATTAAACTCTTCATATATAACTCAAGATTTATTTCTTTTTTCTTAGAAAAAATAGCTAAGATACTCATTGTAAGATGAGAAACTTCTAAAATGAGATGTTTTAGACATTATGTGTATGCTTTAAAAAAATCAACTTTAAAAATGACATTAATTTACCATTGACACAAAAAAACGATAATTTAGACAAGAGTTGGACCAACCCAAAACCAAGCGAAGTTGCTAGCATGGGAAGCTCCAAAACAAAAACTGGATTTTTGTCTTGGCATGCACTACAAGACAAAATACAATTTCAAAAGGTTTTAAAGGATAAAAAAACTACTGTTTTTCATTGTCATCAACTAGTAATAAACATTTCGTGCAAGCTTTTGCCTTATTCAAGATTTTAATCGTGCGTAATTGGTCTCAACAAACATGTGATTTACTTCACAAGATTTTATAATTATCATTTTTTTTTTCCAATTCCTGATTTGCTAGCATCACCTGAAATTGCTGGTTTTATTGATTGGCCATCAGTTCACAAAGCAAAAGGAATAATTGGCTCAATAACGGTAGTTTTGTTTTTCATACTAATATGTCTTTATCCAATGTACAGTATTAATTGTATGAATATCTGTTGATTTAAATGATATTTATGTATTTAATTATTTTTATCATAAATCGCTTTACTTTTATTAATGTCAATTGTCGGTTTGTAACATTTATATTCAAAGTATTCCCTCGCGTGTGATAAGAAAATTTACTCCATTTTCAAAACAAAAATTTAATTTTCAATCAATTAAATTCGTAGTTCATCTTTCATTGTTTTGATTATAGGATGGTGATTTGCTTTTTTGTTAAAACCATTAGCTCCCGCGTTTTGTCATTTATTCTTAATCACCTATTAACTCTTGGTTGGTGGCCTAATTAATCTACAAACCAAGGAAAAATAAAAGTCTCATATCACTAACTAATCCATCAAACAACAACCGTTATTAGTTCATCACCACCTAATTTAATCCTCACATTATGATATTTTCTGGGGACCAATCACAATTAACAATTAATTAATAAATATAACCACAGTCCATAATAGAAAAATGAAAATTCAGCAAATTAGAATATTCATTAAGCTTTCACGAATATTATGTACACAAATGAGCAATACATGCATTTTTTTTCTTTACTCTGTGTAATTTTAATTAATTATTTTGAACCCAAAGAGTATATGATATGATATGCACACACAAACCATTTGGTAATTAATATCATAAACTGCTTCATCAATATGTTAATTTTTTTTTGGGACTTCAATAATTCCAGAGACAATCAAGATCTACTGGTCCAGCTGAAGTTGACGGCTCGTCTTGTTCCTCAAAGCTCCTCTGCACCATCTCGTGGTTCGATACCGCCGAGGACATGTCCGTACTGAGAGCTCCTGTGTCCTGCGAGAACTCTTCCTTGGAGCTCCTCATCATTTTTTGTCCGTTGATCATGTTGTTGTTGTTGTTGTCGTACAACATCCTCAGTATGGACTGCTCCTGCATCAAGATCGATTCCGGGTAGTGCAGATTGGGAGCGTAGACTGTGCTGTGAACGGCGGTGGGTGGCGGTCGCGACATGAGCAGCGACGACGACGACATGTTGATGGTTTCTTGGGTGGATTTCTCGTCGGAGAAGCAGGTCACGTGAGACGCCTCTCCGACGCCGCTGTAAGGTGAGGAGTCCATTAACGGAGGCAGCGCCGACGCCGAGTTTCCGTACGAGCTCAGGCGGACCAGCCCCGATATGTGGGTCTTCTTCCCGCCGGAGGTCTTTTGGAAAACTCTGCAAATCACCCATTCGTTCTGAGGACAGAGAAACAGAGTCAAGATCCAAGAACTGAAAAACAAGTATCAAGAAACAAGGGAAAAAAACAGAGGAGTCCAAGAAGAGACCACCTTTGCTGTTTTTGGGAGGTTGTACATAGAATATTTGCCTTCCAATCTGTACTCATGCATCACCCAATTGGTCTTTTCTCCTTTTGGAGCCCTCCCTTTGTAGAAAACCAGAGTTTTCTTCATCCCCACAAGCGTTTTGGCTCTGTAAATCTCCTTGTCTTTTCCGGTAGCCTTCCAGTACCCGGCGTCGGTGGCCCGGTTGGTCCTCAGGCCAGTTGGGTATTTTCTGTCCCTCACGCAGAAGAAGTACCATTCCTTTTCACCCATTTTGGCTTTCCCTTCAAAATTATCCAAACAAGTCCTGACTAATTAATTAATTAACCAAAATTAAAGAAGAAGAAAAAAACAGAGGACTATATATACACACACTTACAGGGCAAATCCCAAGGCTCGCACTTGTTGAGATCAACCTCTCCGATCGCTCTTGCGTAGAAGGAGCTATCAAGAACCTTCTGGGAGAGGTAGTGAGTTATGAGCTCTTCGTCTGTGGGATGGAACCGAAATCCAGGAGGCAATTCCATCTTCTCGTCCTCTCTGTTACTAATGCTTGAAATGTTTTCCATGGCTTCAATTTCTCTCCAAATCTTCAAATCCTGCAACCTGATTGTCAAATCCAAACATTCCAAACACTAATTCAAGAACCAGAGGAGGTTTGGGGATATAGGAGAAGGAAAGCAAGAAAGTTAATTCTCCTTTTCTTTTCGTGGATGGATTGTGAACTAACTTGTAGATATAAAGATGGTGAAACAGAGGATATGAAGTTAAAGAATAATAATTATAGGAAAAAAGGGGGGTTTTGTAACAGAAAAAGATTGGAGATTTTGTTGAGAACAAAAGAAGTGGGGGCTGAGGAACAGAGCCCCTTAAATACTGGTTTTTGGAGAAGAAAATAAAAAAGAAGCGTAGATTGTAAGGCAACTTGGTGGGTAGTTTTAGGCTTTCTGTTATCTTCCCTTCATTTTTTTTAACTTTTTGTGTAATAATTTTGATCTTCATTTTGACCAGAAACACCCAATCACTGTGTACCTTGCATGTACATGTGAAACCAACCTCAAAAGTCAGCTTCTCTAGTTAAACGGTTTTGTTTTTAAGGATGTGATGACTTAAGATGTACATAACAAATGTTTTGTTTCAAAAATATTTATTTTTAGGATTAAAAATTAGTCAACAATAAACTAGTTATAAGTCGTTTTAAGTTTTCTCTCTTATCTTCATAGAACCCTTTTATAGGGCATTATTAGATTCTCTTGAAAGTCACTTATATTACGAAACATACTTATTCTCTAAGTTGCTCCTAATTTATTTTCTTTAACATCTTTTTAAAGTAGAAAATAGTGTTATCAAACAAGGTCTAATACGTCACGTCTAAGTTGAGTAGCATGATTGCGTATCCCGATAAATAAACTATGTACATTTAACGTGAACCTTGTATATGTACATGTGAAACCAACCTCAAAAGTCAGCTTCGCTAGTAAAACGTTTTTTTTGAGAATCAAATGACTTAAATGTGCGTAACAAATGCCCATTAATTATATTACGTGTTAGCAGAGGTGGTTTGAGAAAAGTATCACGACACATAAACTATTTACATTTAATGAGGATGAACTTAATTTCAGTAGTTTTTTTTAAAACAAAAAAATTAGTAGTTTGTAAACTGTGATTAATTGGAAGTTAATAAGTAGCTATAGTTGTAGGCTAGAGTTTGTGATGGAGGGCATTAGGTGGTGAAAGAGGTTGAAGAAGTCTCCATGGTTGGTTGTTATTTGTTAAACCAAGTTCATCTACTGAGCAAAACCATGCAGTTTTGTTATATAGATAGGGGGAGAAGGTGAATGTTTAAAGCACTTGTTTGTCTTATGTTCAAATGTACCTTAAAAACTTTGTTTCACACACAAATATCACATCCCATCTTTCACATAAAAAAGAATGCATGTGTTTGATTCGACCCAAACCTGTAAAAATGTGGGTTAAGTTTTAAATAACCACAAACAAAATTTCAAATTGCCAGCTCTCTGATATCACCCGAAGTCTTAACCATTCTCATTTATAATTTGTTTTGGGGAAAAAAATATTTACACCTATCAGAAATTATAATTTAAGAAATAGAAAAACATAGCAAGTTAACAACCACTTGGCTAACAAACGAAATTGTTTTTAGTCAAGTAATAGCTAGTGAAAATCTATAAAAAAAATAATAATTAAAACAGTTAATACAAATGGCTCACATTAAGTCAATACAGTTTGAATGTCAATTCGAATTAATTAATTTCAAAGACAAAGTTAAAAGAAAATAACAGTTGCTACGGAACATATATATTATATAAGAGTTAGATGGCAAGAGGACATTGATGAGTACCTCTTATAATTTGAGTGGGAGTCTCTAATGCTAATACAAGAAAACATACCAACATCCCATGGGCCAAGTGGTAAGCACAC
>JAYMTF010004681.1:0-12759 GCA_036897485.1 Pelargonium nanum | reverse complement strand
TGGCCTCGGTCGGGTCGGATCTTGTGGTGATGGGCGGGTGGCACCCGGACACGTGGGCACCGGTGAGTAGTGTTTTTGTTTATAGCTTTTTGTCCGGCACATGGCGGCGTGGGGCCGACATGCCCGGCAGCCCCCGCTCGTTCTTTGGCGTTGCGTCGGATCTTGAGCGGATGGTGTATGTGGCGGGCGGCCACGATGGGGGTAAAAAAGCGTTGAAATCCGCGATGGCATATGACGTCGTGGAAAACGTGTGGAGCCCGCTGCCTGACATGGCGAGTGAGCGGGACGAGTGTAAAGGCGTTTTTTGTGGTGGCAAGTTTCACGCCATCAGTGGTTATGGTACCGAGATGCAAGGAAAGTTCGAAAGGAGCGCTGAGGTGTTTGATGTCGGCACGGGACAATGGAGCCCGATTGAGGAGGAATTCTTGAGCATCAATGAAAATCCGAGGAACTGCGTTGGCGGTCCTGATGGCACACTCTATATGTGTTTCACAGGCGACGTGCTGAGGTTGAAAGACGACACATGGGAGGTGGCGGCAAAATTACCTACTGATGTGTTCGAGTCTAGTATTGCAATGACGTGGCGAGATAACTTATTTGTGATAGGGTCCAAAAGACCCTGCGAGCCCCAAGTGGCGTACGTGTTGAACTTGAAAAGTAACAAGTGGACAAAAGTGGAGAGACCTGAAAAATTCTCTAAATTTGTTCTCTCTAGTTGTTGCTTTGAGATTTAAGTACTAATTCCAATTTTTTTATTAAGAAATTGTTGAAATGAGTAAGTTTTTAAGAGTTTTAGATTTAGATTGAACATTATTCTATTCATACTTGATTTATTGTTTTAGTTGTATATTTATTTATTGTTTTGTGAGGACAAATGTTTATTACTATAGAATTTATAGTTAATGTTTTTCAAGCGTATGAGATTTAAACAATACAGATAAATAAGTCATGTAAATTTTTTGTAACGACATGATTATTTTATGAGTTCACAACGGTTTGAATATGTTTCGTTTTAGAGATTCCGACAAATAGTTTAATAGTTTTAAATTATAACACAAATATTGTTTCAATCTAATTATTAATTGTTAACAAAGTAGTATACAAAATTACATTTAGTAACAAGTAAATCATACAATTATAAATATATTTTAATATTTTTTGGGTAAAAGACAATCATAGAGAAATATGACATAAAACACTATCACGATCAACTTTGTGATTGTAAATTCACGGATATCTGCATTTCGACCTACAATATTGCGGGTTCAAGTCCTACAATATGGATTTATTTGATATATTATGTAAAACCCGTTATCCAATTCACATCTATATTAGCTTAGTTTACGTCTTTTTATCTATTAAATTTGGTCAAAAATTCGAATTTTTCATTGAACTTAATTATGTTCCAAATTTCAAAGTTTTGTTCAGTAGCTTTTTCTAGAATTTGGGCACGTGAAAAGACATATTTGCCCCTCCAAAATTGGAGGAAGACTTGTTTGGCAGACACGTAGACCAAAGTCAAAGTATTTGACTATCCAAATTAGTATGTCTAATTAGATTGTTTCGCAAACGTGTGAAACTTACAAAATTAACATTGATTTGACCTATACTTTTGACTTTTTTTTAAACAAAATCTTAAGCTCAAACCTCTAATAAATACCGTACTTATTAGTTGACTGATATAATTATTTTATGACCAACTCAAAACTATGTTGTTTGAATAAATGAGAATGAATGATTTTATTGTTTCGAGTCGCTTACTCAATACTACGTAATTTTGTGTGCAAGACAGATTGCTTAGCCCCGTTCATATTCGGCGCAAGAGCGCTCGATCAGTGAGCTATTACGCACTCATTCAAAGTTAGCTGCTTCTAGGCAAACCTCCTGGTTGTTTCTGCACCCCCACCTACTTTATCACTGAGCGGTCATTTAGGGGCCTTAACTGGTGATCCGGGTTGTTTTCCTCGCGGCCATAAAGCTTATCCCCTTTTGTCTCACTGACCGACCTTCACTTGACCCCTGTTATTTCGAACGTCGACCTTTCTTAATTTGGAGGACTTATGAGCTCATAGATATAACAATAATATTGATAAACTAATGCTCATTTTACTATTTATAATTTATTTTATATTTTTGTTGTGTAAAAATTGGAGGTTTAAATGTTTTCAATAAATAAATAAATAACTATTTCATTATTTGATCACATGCCTATATTATATAATAAGGACAACATACTTTAGGAACCTTCCATTTCCATGTATTTAATTTGATAATGCCAGCAAAAATTGCCTAAAAAGAAGAAACAATGAAAAGTTATAAGTAATCAAAATAAATTGTTTATTAAATACTTGTAAAAAGGTGAGTCAATAAATATGAATTATATGATGAAACATGGCTGTCCAAAATTGTCTACAGTTAGTTTTGGTACATTCTAGAACACTTATTTTCCTTCATTTGACAAAATTATTATATAGTAGGGGCAGAATGGTTTGGTACTTAAAAGCTAGTAACTTGGTTCGGGTCGGATTTGGATAAATTTTTACGAATTTGACATGTAAAGAGTGTAAAATTTCCCGACCCAATCCAACATGCAAATTGAAATCATCTATATTGAATGATTTGAACTCACAAAACACGAACCAGATTTCAAGTACCCTGTATTTGAATTCAAATTACCCATTTAGTTTGTAGCATTTGAAATTACTTTATTATATATAAATAAAGTTTTAAGCCTATAATTAGAGTTTTGTGATTTTACCCGTAGATTAGTGCGACTACTAGCTAGTAACAATTTTTAACATGTCACGTCGACAAATGAGTCAACCGTTCAAAATATTTGATAAAACCAAAGGTCGCTTGTAACCCTCTATTTCATATTTCATATTTGACATTAATATGGATGATTCACCCGACAAGCATCATATGAATATTTAATATAATAGAAACAAAAATAATATTCCTGGTACCAAGTTACAATAATTTAAATTGTGTAGAATAATCTAGAACAAATAAATAATAAATTATACTAGCATACTCCACAAACTTTTATCATCTTGCTCTTATTATGTTTACTACGGGTTATAAATTAATTTTTTTTTATTAATTTTTTTCAAGTCATATTATAGTAGTTATATAATTTGTCAATTTCTACTTCATTGGTAAAAATTGTTTTTTTTTTATCATTACAAGTAAATGAGTATTGATTGGGACTGCTGCGCGTCAGATACTTTTGAAACGAATAAAAACCGGTCTTATCATTCCATATTGTATTTAAAATTTTAACTAACTATATAATAGTTTATCGTTCTTATGAACATATTGTATATGTGAATCAAAATAGTCATGTTACAATACCGTAAAATTAAATTGTTTTCAAAAAGAAAATTACAACAGTAAATAAATAAGCATTAATTACCAGGTTGACCCATGTTTATTTATTAAGCCAAATGCCGTTAATGACCTTCCAAACATCCGTAATTTCATATTAATTGTGAGAACACATAACGTATTTAAGAAAAATAATAATTAAAGACTACGAGTGTTCAAATTTTAGTCTATAGAATTGAACAATATTTTAAAGTATATATTTTATATTGTTTAATAAATTATTGAGATCAAGACATTTTCTTAGGGTGATCAAGACATTTTTTTTTAATCTAAAAATATTCAAACACACATAATTAATATATTTAACATATATTCATAATTTGTGTTGATTAAAATTATTAAATCAATATTATTTTGACGAACCTTTTAAAACCTGCTTAGTATTTTTCGAATTATTCAAAACATCAACTTGAATAATAACAAGAGGTCGCTAATTTGATCAATTTGGTATATCAACCAAGCTACATAAGAAATTATAAATTTTCTAAATTCATATTCGATTCATATCTGCCAATTATCTCTAATTATATTAATTAATACACTAAATCACTCAAGAACCATACCAATTAATAGCTCACTAATTTGATCATTTTGGTATATCAACCAAGCTATATAACTATATAAGAAATTATAAATTGTCTAAACTCATATTCGATTCATATCTACCAATTTTCTCTAATTATGTTAATTAATACAAAAAATCACTCAAGAACCATATCGTTACACCAAATTATTCATTCTTATCGTATTGATGTATAAAATTGTATTTCAAAAATATTAAATATATTAAGGCCATGGGCGTTTTTAAAATTTGAAATAATTATGTAAGTGAATTAGAATACCATATACATGGTTTCAAAAAAAAAAAAAAAGAATACCATACATGTTTTCCCAAGTAGCTGATAAAATATTTTAATTCATGGATTTTTCGTAGGTTGGGATCATTGTGGTAGTTTATTTATATTAATAAATAATCGTGAGCTCAAAAAAATAATAATAAATAAATTATCGTACTATTTTTTGGGTAATTATATATCTTACTATTTTTTCCCTCCTAATTTTTCAGATATAAAATTGATATGATTATTTAATTCTTGCCAAAAAAAGCAAGTCAATAAATATGGATTATATAAATAAAAACAAAGGTGACATAATTATATTCCAACACGTTCTAGATACCTCACTTTTCATTCCTATATAAACCCTCAAAAACAACAAATTTTTATTCTCATTCTCATTCCAATTTCAAATCTTTCTTCAATCCAATCTTTTCAAGAAACAGAAAAAAATCATTCATTTTTCATGGATACTTTGCCTGAAGAAATTGCTCGGGAGTGTTTAATTTCTAGTGCGTATCTTGATTTTCCGGCGATCCAATCGGTATGTAAAGGCTGGAAGGCTCAGATTGAGTGCCCGGAGTTCATTCGGGACCGGAAAGCCGCTGGAAAAAGCCAAAATGTGGTGGTCATGGCTCAGGTCCGAGCTGGCTCGGCCGCGGCTATGTCTCATCAGCTCACCGTTTTCGAGCCGGCCACCGGAAATTGGCGCGAGTTGCCGCCGTTTCCGGAGTTTTCCGGCAGGTTGCCGATGTTTTGCGGGGTGGTTTCGATCGGGTCGGATCTTGTGGTGATGGGCGGGTGGCACCCGGACACGTGGGAAGCGTTGAGTGGTGTTTTTGTTTATAGCTTTTTGTCGGGCACGTGGCGGCATGGGGCCAACATGCCTGGTGGGCCCCGCTCGTTCTTTGGTGTTGCGTCCGATCTTGACCGGACAGTGTACGTGGCTGGAGGCCACGACGGGGAGAAAAAAGCGTTGAAGACCGCTCTTGCGTATGATGTGGCAAAGAACGTGTGGGCCCCGCTGCCTGACATGGCGTGTGAACGGGACGAGTGTAAAGGCGTTTTCTGCAACGGCAAGTTACACGTCATTGGTGGGTATGGGAGCGAGTTGCAAGGAAAGTTTAGGAGGAGCGCTGAGGCGTTTGATGCTCCCACTTGGCAGTGGGGCCCAGTTGACGATGATTTCTTGAACGCCAACGAGTGTCCGAGAAATTGCGTTAGCATTACCAACGGCTCATTGTATACATGTCATAAAGGCGATGTGGTGACGTTGAAAGGCGACACATGGGAAGTGGCGGCGAAGTTACCTGCTGACGTGTGCAAGACAATTTTTGTGATGATGTGGCAAGATAACTTGTTGGTGATGGGGTCCACGGGAAACGGGGAGCCCCACATAACTTACGTGTTGAACTTGAAAAGTTACACGTGGGCAAAAGTGGAGACACCTGAAAAATTCTCTAAAAATGTCGTCTCAAGTTGTTGTCTAGAGATTTAATTTAAGTATATATGTTTTCTTTTAAATTGTACAATTGTTGAAATATTATGGTTTCTATAGGGTCATAGATTTAAATCGAACATTATTTGATTCTTTTATTGGTTTATTATTTTATTTGTGAAGTTGAGCACAAATGTGCATTATTGTACAATTCAAAATTAATTTGAGTAACATTTCTTCTATTAATTTGATTTGTCATTTGTATAAACGTCTTTGAAACTAAACAAAAACAATATAATCAAGAAAGACTTCACAACTACTAAAACTAATCAAAACTTGCACATTTAAAACGCATGACGTTTTTCTCAAACGTCTAAAATTTAAACATTACAAGTGAATGGACCATGTGAAACTTTTGTAACGGCACGATTATTTCATGAATTTACGACAACTCAAAAACGTTATCATTTTAAAAGCGTAATAGTTACACGTTGAGTTAGAGACACTAATATGGTGAATCTTCTTATTCCAACTAATGTCCATTCAATTATGAACCCTAATCCGCATACATTTAAATTTCGACGAGCATGACTTTATGTTCGTGTTTGTATCTCTTGTTTACGTCGAATTGACAACCTGAATCTCGAAACTTTCATTTGCCTATTTCTAGAATTTTGACCACATGCAAAGTCATATTTGCCCCTCCAAAATTGAAGAAGACTTGTTAGATTCTGTGGTGCTGTTGGCAGACACGTAGACCAAAAGTCATATTTAACATTCCAATTTTGACCTTTATTAGATTGTGTCGCCGACGTGTATAGCTTACGCAACATTGATTTGACTTGTCACTTTTATTCTAGAACTTATATCTTTGACTTGTTACTTTTATTCTAGAACTATACTTTTGACTTTTTAAGAGACTCATGTTCCAAATTCAAACATTCTAATACTAGACTCTAATAAGGCGATGCTATTCGTGTTCACGGTTGTATTTATATACGGACTTGATTAAGCTAAACCCAAATTTGCTTAAACACGTGTCGTATAACGGATCATAACTCAAGTTAACGATCTTAATAATTCAAAACATGTTCTCGTGTTATCATAAACTGTTCAAGCTTAACTCGAACATGAAATCTCAATATACGAAATTAACAGTCTTTGCAACGAGAAAGAGTCAAGAACGTTTCATTTCCGAATCAACGAAGACAAATTTTCCATAAAAAACCAGCCAGAATCAATTGGGACACAAACGATACAATTTCGAGAACTCACTACAAATTTTCAACAAAAAACGAGCAATAAAAGAATGACTCACCGTGGTAGTAAGAGATGTTATTTGATTCTCATGCACTTGGTGAGAACCTCTGCGAATCTTTTGTACATGTGCCGCTTCAAGTACATTCTCTCCACTTTCCTCCTCCCTTTATTCCCCATTTGTTGCCTCGTTGTCGGGTTTTGGAGCAAGAACTCGAGATTCTTGGCGAGGACTTGAGTTCCCGCTCGCCCCAGCGGGTGGAGAAGACCCGTGACGTTATGGTCCACGATCTCTTTTGTTCCTCCTGCCTCTGTCCCGAGCACCTATTCGATATCAAGAAAAAGGAAAACAGGGTCTTATACATATGTGCCAATCCATGGGTGTAGAATCTAAGTTACAGTCTAAATGTCCCGAAGACATCTTTGGAAATACACAATTGATGATACATAGAATATCAAGACACGTTGGTCAAGGAGGACAGTGAAAGATTCAATGGACGAGTTATAAGGACATGAAATTGAACTGGGACGCTCTCACTCGAGTCCTTTCCCAACATAAACGTGTAGTGACAGGACAGTCAAAGATTCAATGGACGAGTTATCGGGACTTGTGACCCTTTGAGACATTCTTCGTTGAATTACTCGGGGGAATATAATATCAGCAGAAGTAAAGCAAAACCATCCCTCATGTCCTTCTACGTACACACTTAAGAGCATAATACTAGGAAAAAATGTCGCTACTTCAAAATATCGATAATGCACGTTTTAATATTGTATCAGAAGTAAATGAAATTTCATTCACTTACCGGAAGACCAAATGCCATAGCTTCGATTGTTACTCTTCCAAATGTTTCTCCCAGTCCCTGCACACATCCCACTTTAAAGATCATTACGTGCTCTCTATTTAACAATGAATAATATTAAATTTTAGACCGCATAAAAGCATGACTCGTTAAAAAAAAGGTAAATCTATCTTCGGAGAAAAGTGAGCCTTCGGGCATAAGCGAGCAGTCTATATGTTCAGATAATGATTCATGAACACCAAAAGATTTTTAGGTACACATGAGTCTGCATAAAAGTACTTTGACATAAAATAGTTGAGAGTGTGAAGGCAGATCACCTGAGAATTTATGACATAAGCATCGGCTGCAGAGTAAAGTGAGGCAACACGTGTTGTTGCTGGGGTCCACAGCACTGACTTTGACAAGTTCGAATGATGGGACAAGAATCTCAGAAGTCCTTTGACGTAAGGCACCTTATTGCTTTTCGATCCAACAGAACCGATAAGAACTTTAAGAGCCTGCCCCTGAGTTTCGTTAACACCAGCATCATTTGAACTTTGCAATAAAGCTCTCGCGTGTTGATTGTCTTTCGAGGTAGGTTGGTCTTGGTCCAATCCCAATGAATATTTTAGCTCGGAACTATCTAGCAAAGGTTTTCGTTCGATCATTCGGCGTGCTGATTCAAGAAGTAAGAACTGGCCTTTCCCGGGGTTTATGCTACTCAAAGACATGACGAGCATATCATTATCTGCCAAACCCATTTCATTTCGAACAGAATCTCGCAACATTTGCCTTTTCGCCAGCATCTTCTCGGGACTGAATGAAGGAGTATTCAGTGAACAGGATATAGCAGCTACGAAAGCTAGTTCATCATTGACAGCAAGTGGAACCAGAGAAGGCTGAGATCTGAGGTGGATGTTTTCTTCTTGACACCAAGATAGCCATTGTTTAGACTGTGATTCAGAAAGAAAAATCAGCATTCTCACTTGACTAAGAACAAGTTTTGACCGATCAAAGTACTCTCGCCGGTTCTCCATGATCCACCAAGCGATATGACTCGAACCAGCTGTGAAATGATTAATATATTGTTCTGCAACAAAAATTACAGTTAATGCATATGATTATGTTGAAGAAGATAGCAAGATACTGCAAACGAAGCAAATGTCTTTTCAAATAAATTCAAATCAGTTTCAGTAACTACGTTACTTATGACTAAATAATCCCAAAATTCCCAACAGAAAGTTAAAAAAAGAAAAAGAAAAAGAAGTTAATAATACATGATATTGTGGATCTTACTTATTTATTAATTATTATCTTAAAAAATTCTAATATGGACCTTGAAATGCAATCAAAAGATGACCAAAGTCTCATATATTGAAGACATGACTCATAATTGAACTTTTTCGAAGGTCTCCAATGCATAAAACGCCACATAAACAGAAACATAGACATTGTTATAAAATGAGAAGTGATGTAGCACGAACTGAAGACTTTATTTCATGAACTGAAGACTTTTGAAGCCACTGGGTGATATGAATTATAGAGGTGAAAAGTTTAATTATAGTGAAGCATTTATTCAGCACAGCATCTTAAAATTCTATCAATAGAAGATTTTCAAATGCAGCAATCAACATTAACAAGCTGTAGTGTAAAGGTTCTCACCGATCCATGATGCACAGACTGCCGATCCTGCAATTACAAGATCAGACTTCATTGCAGTTTTGTAGCTTTGCTCTGCTCTGTCCTCAAGTACCCTTATCCTTCTCCTAGCAAGCTCTGGCATCAACCCACCTTTCTTGCTAAGAACAACAGCTGAAACTGTGGCCCCACAGCTCAAAAGTTCTGTAGCCAACTCCATCATCGAAAGTGGAGCTCCAGTCATTGACAGCTCATGGAATATCAAAACAAACTTCCTAGACCAAACAAGGCGTCTAAAATCTCCCTTCCTATCACAGGTTCCAGATCGCTTTTCAGGACTCCATTCCAGTATTCTATCCTCTATTGACCCAAATGGACCTACAAGCAACCCATAAGATGTATTTGTCTTGGGAATTTCAGGTTCCTGCACCTCTATTTCATTGTTATCAACACTTACTATTGCCTTCCTTCTGCCGCGCCCTTTACTACGCAAACTACGTCCTGCTCTTCTGCTCCTCTTCTTTGGAGTTGGACTATGAGGAGCCGCAATACCATCGCCCTTCTTAGCTAACACCACATCCATCATATTACCATCTCCCACCAGACTGTTACTAGTCTCATTTTTAACTGATATAGTACTCTCATTAGCAATCAAATCCCGTCGAGAACTCTTTTCAGAATCAGAATTCCAATCTCTTGGTTTATTTCCAAACCCTGGAAAATCATCCTTGTTATTATCGTGTGCCCACCGCGACTGTACATAGAACCCAAGATAAGCCCATAGAGTAATTAGAAGCAACCAGTATATTAATCTGTTGCTCCGGAACCACTGTACACCACCACCACCACCACTTCTACCATCTTTTCGTGGCGTTCGGCTAGAATGTAATCTCCGGAATGTGGGAGAGTTCCTAGGTGTTGACCTCCCAGACAATGTAGACTTCAAGCTGCCACCTTGCCTTAAAGATGATTGTCTGACTACATTTCCATGTAAATCTCCTTTGTTAATGCCTTCATCCATTACTTTTGTAAGCTATAACCTATAACAAACCACCAATATCCTTCCACATTGTTTTAATGATACCTGGTTGCACAAAATCAACAGAAAGTTCATATTCCACTTGAATCACATCATAATGAAAAAACACAGGATTGATTCTAGTTCACTTTAAATGGTAAAAAAAAACAAAACAAAAAACGAGTTATAGATTCCAAAAGAGAACATAAAAAAAAAATCAGGCAAACAAAGGCTAAAGCAACACTTATTGTCACTTCCACATAACTCAAAGCAACACTTACTAAGCCAAAAAGGCAAGAAATCTTCAATTTCAATTCCTCCTTTCATTTCTATAAACAGCCAAAACTAGCTCAACCTTGAAAACGAGCACTACAATCAATAAACCTCTCCTAAGTTTCAAAATTCCATTCCAAGAAACAACACTATATTCAGCAGTCAAAACCCTAAGAACCACCAAATTATGAACGAAAGTCACTCAACAACTTCAGTAAGCAAATGCGATCTTCAGAGCTCAGAATTTTCCATCTACATTTTCTCGGTAATCAAACAAAGGCTAGAGCAACACTTATTGTCACTTCCACAGTACTCAAAGCAACATTTAGTAAGCGAAAATTCAAGAAAATCTTCAATTCTACTTCCTACTTTCATTTCTATAAATAGCCAAAACTGGCTCAACCAACCTATATAACACTCGAATCTTGAAAACAAGCTCTACAAACAATCAAGAAACTAAACAAAAACCTCTCCGAAGTTCCAATCCAAGAAACAGCACTATATTCAGCACTCAAAACCCTAGGAACCGCCAAAATATCGACCAAAAGTCACTTAACAACTTCAGTAACCATAAGCGATCTTCAAAGCTCCGAGAAGCTAAACAGTAAGAAACAAATCATACCGATCCTCCGAAGCCTGAAGTACGGAGCCGATGAACTCAAGATCTGAGCAAAGCTCCAGTTGAAGATCTTCGAATTCGCCGCTCCGATCGCAAAAACAGACGCTCCGGCGGCGAACAAAGCAAGAAGACTCCAGCTTCTGCTGCGATGAGCTTCAAAGCAGTGTTGATGCAGAGAAGATTCTAGAGAGAGAGAGAGGAGAGAGTTGTAGAGAGAGAAAGTGAAGGTTCTTGGACTGAAGCTAGAGAGAGAGAGTTGCAGAGTGGAAATGGCGCGAGCGAGTCGACTCGGTCTCTGAAGAAGCTTGGTCCGTTGGAGGAGAAATGATGGCGTACATCGCTGCTCTACTGCGTACTGTGCTTTCTCCTTTTTTGACCGTTGATTTTTCAGTTTCATGATGGATGGTTGACACGTGGATAATTTAGTTTTGGAACTGTCTTGTAGCATTATTGTGCTAATCCAGATTATTGTATGCGATAATAATCGGCGTCGGTGGGTCTAATCGTGAATTCTTGACCGTCTGATTCATTTTAAAGCTTTCTGATGCCGTTGATTTTGAGTTCACCATCTTATCCAATAAAAGAGTTTGAATATGTATATTTAATTTAAGTTGGATTACAATATATTTTCTTATAATTATCTATAAAAAAATATCATCTTCAAATTTAAAAACTTCAAATAATCTCTTGAAATAAGATATTTTTGAAGTAGCTTAAAAAAAGAAGAAGATACTTTTGAAGTAGCGGTAACTGTTTTGGCAAATGAGTTGTTACACAAATCTCAGCATATTTTGACTATCATGACCACCGTTTTGCCGTTTTGATCGATCGACTCACTTTAAGTTATAAGTCGCACAATTGGGCATCAAAATCCTTGATTTTTTCTGCATAGTCAATATCGCTTACCAAATATGATTCATTGTATCGTATAATTATGTATCGTTGTTGAATGAAACAATATGTCGTATTATTCTATTTATTCAAAATTTGAAAATTAATTAACGACACCAACACCAAACACGGAAAACAAGAATCTCATCCAAAAATTGTCTTGAGGGCCATTTTATATATATATATATACACACACATAAACACTCCTTCAAGTTGCTAATAAAAAAATTATACAATATAACAAATATTGTAAAGCATCATGAGAGAGAATCGTTTTTCTTTCTTTGGAAATGCTGCTTCCATTTTTATAATGAGTAAAAAAAGTAGTTGTATTAATGACAACAGCTTTCATAAATGGTTTCCTATATAAAAAATGGTGCTATATTATTATTAAATAATTAAAAAGAACAAAAAGAAAGACCTAAAAAAATGGTCATTTTTTTTATCAGACTCTGCTCAAGAGCCACCTGGATATAAAATAAAAACCTTAGATTTGTGGAATAGGTCAACTTCTACAATATGTCCCTATTGATAGATAATATATATATATATATATATATATAAGAAAAACCCCTTAGATTTGTGACATTTGTTCAACTTCTATGCATAAACATAGCATG
>JAYMTF010004680.1:0-12760 GCA_036897485.1 Pelargonium nanum | reverse complement strand
ATATAAAACAAAGCATATATATATATATATATATATATATAGGCAAATTCTTATCTAAAATAGCAAAATGGACCGGTATGGTAACATAACGACCATTTGGACGGAACAGGGATCATACAGGTTCATTTCAAAGTAGATGGACTTATTTGGTCCATTCCTGATAGTACATAGACTATCTTGGCATTTTATCCTATATATAGGCGAATTCTTATCCAATAGAGCAAAACCTAAAAGATGGAAGTAGATGTAAGAAAAATTGAACTCAAGAAGCTTATGCAAATGTTGGAGCTGAAGACCAAATAATCTATTAATCACAAAAGCCAATGGCTTGTATGTTTTTTATAATACAGGAGGAGAGGAAGCAATTCCAGGAACTACTGGGCATCATATCATGTCTATGATCATCACGAGGCTACAACAGAACGAGCAGCACTCCGACCAAGTCCGAGGCCAAGCCCTATAGGGGTGCTGCTCTCAGTTCTCAACTTGGCATTGTTATTATTATTATTATTATGGGAGCACTGGGAAGAATGAATGTGTCCGTGACTGTGTCCGTGACGGTCTGAATTCTGAGAATTCATATTGATGGCAACATGCCCATTGCCATTGGCATGATGAGGATGGCTGCCTCCGTTTTGCAGGTTTGTGAGATGCATCATTCCAATCCCCTCGGGAATTTGAGCACACTCTTCGATATACTCAACATCTTCGTTGTAACCGTTGATTAAGAAATCCGAACAATTCTTTTTACAGCCATGGTCATAAGGGTTTCTGAAACGACCACCTGAGCCTCTGAGGTAGCTGTAGCGCATGACATTTGCCATTTCGTTTGTTGTGATATTGCGAGATATCTGCAACTCGAAAAAGAAAACGTTTAATTGTAATCTCGGACGAAGTTGCATTATAGGATATAAGATTAGCCGTCCTGGCTACAAAAGGTAACAATATGGGAATGTCACATGGCATTAGTGAGCAAATAACAATCTACAAGCAATGACGATCAAAAGCAAAGACAAAGTCCACACCACAAATTGCCATAACTATGATACAAAAGTAGACACAATTTCTGAATGTAACAGTCCGTCAAATCCCAAGAAATCTAGAAATATCAGTTCAATGATCTAACATATCAGAGAGCTGGTTATGGCATGGCATCCATCTGATCTATAATCTAAAGCTTCCATTTTAGCTTTACGTTGTCAAGAACAGGATGTGGGTATGCAATTCGTACAAATTAATAGAATAAACACTAGGAAATAAAAATACCTGAGAAGCCTGCACAACAGTTAAAACAGCCACGCCAAAGAAGAGGAAAAAATCCACAACCAGAAATGATAGAGCACCGGTATGATGGGTACTGACGTGGCTTAACCATCCTCCAAAATGTGAAGGGGCAAATGGATCAGTCAAAACTCCTGCATGCAACAAGTTTTTTTCTTTTAAACGAATAACACGAAAGTAGCGTCAATAGGTAAAAAGGGAATAAAAACAAATTAGAACATACGTGTGAGAGCAACTGCACCGGTAACCAACATTGCAGAAACTTCTAGACCAAGGAAAAGAAAAAAATCCCATTTGTTTTTCTGCATCACATGCGACAAACAGTAAATACATAATCTCAACATCTTTCATGCTGATTGCTAATATAGAGTCTGGTTGTTGCATGCATTATTTATCTTATGTTTCCTTTAAAGACAATTGATGAGAAAAAGAAGATAAAACATGCTAATCAGAAATTCATCAATATTAAAGCACCTTGCCAATGCAATTGGATACCCAAGGGCAATGATGGTCAAACTGTTCGACACAACGATCACAAGTGGAGCAGTGCTTTGCACGAAGTGGCCTCACAATCTATTGGAAGCAAACCATCACATCATGTCAGAGAGCAACCCGACCAAACAAATATTAGACTATTCTGATGTCATTAAAGTTGTAAGTAATTATCACCTTGCATGTTGCACAGAGTTGAGACCAATTGCCAGCCAGTAAAGCAGGGTTATTCATCTCTATCTTCAACAATGGTTCCTAGGAAAAAGACAAAAAAAAAAAAGAAAGAAAGAAAGAAAGAAAAAAGAAAAAAGAAAGGCATTCATTAATCATTAAACCGGTAGACAATTAAATGCAAAAGTAAGCACATCCTTGTTGCAAATGAATCAGTACAAACTTAAGAGAATATTAACAACTGATGTGTCAGTTTGAAATTTTTATGCTTGGTGATACTCTTCATGCAACATATTTTGCAGATAATGTACCAGAGAACTAAAACTTACATCAACAGACGACAGACCATTAAATCAGAAAAGCCAGCACCATTTTTCACAATACTGGACATCCACTAAAAAAGTCCAACAATTTCACATAAAAGGGGGAAAGAAAAGAAATGCTGTAGACCCATAGCAATTATAAATAATAAAATGATTAAGTCAGCAGCGGGAAAAAGACGCCATACATAGCCAAATAACTTACATGATTTAGTGGTTACGATATGACATAATCAGTATATAATAGCAAAATAAATCCTCAAGTTTGACAAAAGACGAATTTATGTCTCAATAAAAAAAATTGTGCATTGCAGGGATCACCTCTACTAATTAAAAAAAGGGACAATCACTACAGCAGTAAAAAAAACAATTCTGAGCTACAAGAGGTAGCAAGGAGAAGAAAGAGCGTACATCATCTTTCCTGCTTTGCGGATCATGAACACTCATTCTTATAAATCCTGGATCCTTGCTGCAAAGGGGAATAAAAAAATTAAAAACAAACTTAAAATCAATCTATTAGATCACTGAAGTCGTTATTGCTATATAGGTAGAGCACCTAGCACGTCACATTACCATTTGCAAATATGATATGAGTATTGTCGAGGGTGGTGATAAAATAAAGTCCCGCATGGCTAAAATATGAAGAAAAAATGTAGAGATGTATAAAGGTGCAAGTACAACCCCACTTATAAGGTAAACCTTTTAGTAGTGGAAACCCAAGCCGTCGTATGAAGACAAAATATTAAAAACTTAACAACTATTAAAAAAAAAAAATCAAAACTGGCATATATTCGCATCAAACCACAGTAATCCACCATAAGTTTAAGCCCAGGGAGATAAATATTACAATTTACATCTCAACCAATGAATAGAAATCTGGGTTAGAAAAAACTTTTATGTTGAATAGTAAATATAGCATACCTGCTACACCTATGAAACATAACAAGTCCAGCAGTTGCTAGGAAAACACCGAACCATGCAAGCAGAGCACAGCCAGCTGTAATCTTTGGAAGATTTGATGCTGCCATCATGGAGGAACAAGAAATCAAGGTAAGCATAATCTTTGGGAGGTGGGGGATTAGATTATTCTCACTAAATTCAGAACATATTTACCTATTATGACTGAATGCACATAGGTCACCAGTAGTACAAATATTACACACCATAGAATGGGCGCAAGGCCTAATTTTGAAAATTTTCCAAGACGGCTATCCCCATCACAACGTTTTTCAAGCAACCTTCTGGCATTGCCCTGTCAAATCAGACTCATTAATACATACAACATAGGCAAGGTTTGAAACTAACATCACCACCAAAAAAGTTAATACAAAAAGAACCAAGATACTTGCAAACTCAAATTTCGCAGTACTGCAATCAAAACATGGAGAGAAAAAAAATTTATATTTACCAGCACAAGTGCATAGGCAAGGGCAGTATGCCTAATAAAGGCATGACACATTTAATCAAAGCAAGATTTATATTCTCAAGTGTAAGAAAACATTATCAGTGAAATTATACATAAGCAATGATAAAATGCAATCACCCTTTCCCTGCATCAGTATCTCTTTGCTATTCAAGAAAATGACAGATTTTTAACACATTATGAGCGGGTAACTGAGCATGCAGGATTCACTGTAAAAATTTCCAATACACTTGCATAAAGCTCATAATGACTGTTCATAGGGAAACTGTTATACTTCACTACAATAAGGTACTGCAGAAATTTACAACAGGAGTATTTCTGAAACTAAATTTGAAATAGCAACAAGATACTCCGCTCATTTCCAGATAAAATCACAATAATACTATTTGCCAAAGTCACATAACCAATCTAAAGAGTAATATGGAACACCTACAAGAAAAAAAGCAACTTGTCTGTGATTCTTATCAGATGCAAGTTGTGCAGGTGTAAGGCCAGTAGTATCAGTGACCATCAAATCCTCCTTCTTGCCAGCCTGCACTAACACTGTGCAAGCCTCTAAGTTACCCCTAATAGCAGCCCAATGGAGAGGGGTGCAACCTGAAGACATAGCAAGGAAGCACAACTAAGAAATACAATTAAGCAAGTTTACTTTAATCTTACATAATTACCAACATGATAGTTTATAGAGGTAAAATTCTAGAGCTTAGGACAAGAAGTGACCTTCTTTATCTTGACGTCCCCTATATGCATCCAGGAATAAAAGAAGACGTATGCAATCCGCAAAACCCTTATAAGCAGCCCTAAATTTCCAACCCCAAAAGGTAAATACATAAATAAAAACAGCATTCTAGTTGCTTTCTAATAATCAACATAAACTTAAAAGAACTCTATCAGGAAAAGGTAGAAAAATCCATAGCATATATTAATGAGGGTTATAATTTAGAGGATAAGAGTTCAAAATTTTATAACCAATATAGAAATTAAACAATAGTACTAATGAATTAGGTAAACCATCCAATTTTCAGTCTATGGTGGTGAAAATAATTAATCAATCTTCAATAGTAATATGCAAAAATGAAGTGAATAATGTTGAGTACCAGTGTAAAGGACTTCTTCCATCATTATCAAGAGCATCAGCATCAGCATTCCATTTTGAAACAATGTAATAGAGGAAAGCTGTTTGACCATATTGAGCTGCAACATGTGTTGTCTGCAACCGCAAGAAGTTTGATCATCATAATCAATACACCACTTAAGAGAATAAATTATGCCGAAAAAGTGTTTACAATCACAGTGTCATACTAGTTGAATAAGAACACTTCAGAAAGAACCAATATGTTAATATGCACTATTCTCTATGAAGTAAAAAATTTCATTGCACTTTGAGATCATAGATGGCTAATCTACGACATGATACATTATCACTCCCAATGTTTCAAAAGTCGCAACTCGCAAGGGACAATCGAGACGCTAGGATTTTCAGGAGCCTAGGTGCAAGGTGCACTCGGAAAAAAAAAAGTGCTTAAAAAAGTACAAATTTTAACATGGTCATTACAACAACAACAACAACAACCAAACTATTTCTCAGACAATGTTGGGGTCAGTGACATAAATCTTTCCACCCCTTTTAATTTTTCCTAACTGAATTGTCACACCTTTTCTCACAAGGTCATAAACCTCCCTACACTCCACAAGTCCAAACCACAGTAACGGTTCTTATCTTCAATTGCCACTAAACTAATCCAACTCTTACTTGTATTGTCTCATTCCTAATCTTATCCTTCAGTGAATCTACCTTCTGGAAGGATAAGATTAGAAATGAGACATCATATGAAGAGTTGGGATAAAGTCAATTGAAAATAACAACAACAAAAATTAAAAAATTGACATCATTGGAATAATAAAGAGTAATAATCATATCCACACCAATACTATCAACAGATTCGTGTCTATCATCCTCATCAAACAAATCTTCTTCCTCTATACTCACGTTCTACTGCCTCTTTATCTTCTTTTTAATGTATCCTTTACTATATACAGAGTATAAATACAGTAGGACTAAAATGAAGAGTCTACAACATAAAAGACTCAATTTACAATCGGAACTATTAAATATGACGAGTAGACTTCATCATAATTACCCTAATTCAGTAGACACAAAGATGGAGTCTTTAATTGAAGATCAACAGATGAAAAATAAAAAACAAATGACAGGTACTCCTCAATTGTGCCTCGGATGCAGCAGAGAGGTGCATGCCTCACCTCAACAATTTCAAAGCTCAACTATGCATTGTGTGCCTCAAGAGCATTTCTCTATCCCTTGGTACATTGGACATTAAAAGTTGCAAGAAGATATAACCAACCTGAAAGCCATTCATATCAGAGGCATTTACCCGACCACCTTCTTGGAGTAGAAGCTCACAAACCTGGATACTACCCCGAACTGCACTCCAGTGCAATGCTGTCTGGCCAGTATGATCTGCTGCATTCACATCTCCTCCATGCTGTAAATGATGAAAATGAATACATATAACAAATTGGTAATTACCATCCACTCAACTTCAAAAAAATAATATCGAGCTATCGAAATCTTTTTTTTTTCCTTTCGGACAAGAGATAAGAGACCAATGCTAAGCTTAATTTATATTCCTTCAATTTAATCCCCTCAGAACTCCGTCGAACCAAAACATCACTGATACTCAAATTCAAAAATCCATAAACAACCAATTAGAGATCAAAGAATCATTGAATAATAATTAACAAGCAGCACATCCTACACCTAAAAGCTTCAACATTCACCTACATTCCAGCTAAACGATCAGAAATTAAGAAGATCACAAAATCTCAATCACCTAAAAACAAAATCCACAAACCTCTATAATATAATGAGCAACCGCAGTCCGATTGTTGATCGCAGCCCACTGCAGCGCATAGTAGCCTAGACCGTCCGGCTCCGACACCGAACAGCCCTCACACTCCACCAATCTCTGTAGCTTCTCCAAATCCCCGTACGCCGCCGCCGTGTAGACGTCGTCCCGCGAGCTCTCGTCCGGAATCTCGTCAATGGCCCCAGAACCGGCAGCGGCCAAATCGTGATCCCGGGATTCAACTTCATCGACGACCTCGATCTCCGACGACATCGCTCCCAATCAAGAAACGAAACAAAAAACTGAATCGGGGAAGGTTATTACATCGGAGGAGACAGTTGAAATTGGTGGAATTGGAGAGATACAAATCGGTTGCGTTGACTTAGAAAGGTAGTTGGGTTGGGGAATGAAAATGGTGATTGGTTCTAGGGTTTTGGACCGTCGCCGGCCGGTTTGACTGGACCGTCGGCTGTTCAGAGAGCGAAGCAGAGCCCAAAGCAAACCACTTGCCTTGGGATTTCCCTTCTCTGTTACTGGATTTTCTTCTTTGTCTGACAAACAAACAAAAATGGGAATTTTTTTTTCTTCTAAGATAAATTCTACAAATTTATGTGGTCTTTATCCCATAATTCCAATCATTTTACAGATTCATAATTTTTCTTATCAGATTTACCAAATGTTATTTTATGTAATAATTTACAGTCCAATGGCTATATTTTAGGGCCTATTATTATTTTTAATGATGATTTGTGTGTAAGATTGATCTCTCAGCAACTATGATTAATATATCAAATTGTGAAACTATTTATTTATCGCATTAAAATATAGTAAGGAAATGTTCTGTTGTTTTTTAGTCTTCTCAGCTCGAGTGCGGATTAGTTTAATTGTGATATAAATCAAATGTATTGAACATGTGTTTATCGCGAGCCCGCTATGAATATCTTATAATTACACTCGTATTTAAGATCTCTAGTAGAGATTGAGACTCTTTGCTATCAAACAAACTTAAATGAAAAATAGTTTAGATGTGATATAGTTTAAAGGTATTGATCATATGTTGGCTCGTAATGTAAGAGTGGACAAGTTTTTCTCTAGCCAAGACTGAGACTTTTTGCTCTGGAACAGAGTACAAAAATGAACTTTCTCAACATGTTACATAATCTTCTAGTTGGATAACAGGTCAGAAACTCAGAATACCAAATACAAGTTGATTTATATGTAAATATTTCACTCCTTACACAACACCAAACAAATGTTAAACCCATCAAAGTTACAAATCAGGACTGACTCTAAACTAAAAATACAAAGCATGTCCCAGGGTATGAGGCAAACAAATACAGTAACTCAGAACTAAAGCTGTTGAAAAAGAATCCAAATACAAAACAGGGACTCAATATGTGTGTGAATGTAAAAAGAACCCAACAACAGAAAAACTATGAAAAATGAGTATTTGTGATGCTTTTGTGTTTCTCCCCAACAGCCAAAGAGGAATGACACAAGTATTACTTTTTTCTTTCTATAATCTTTAACAGGATATGATCCTCAAACTGTTGACTTTCTCTACTTGCTTCCTAGAAGTACAAGGCTGAAGTCCCTCCTACCTTCAAAATGGGTAGCAACCAGCAAAAACACCTGCAGATTAGGAACCAAAGTTACGCTCTAGCAATACATGCCAACATAAAACAAAACAGGAGATATTGATCAACTCGTTGCAAAAAATTGAATAGAAACTAACAAGGTTAGGTATGCAAATTCGAGGAATGATGCGGAAAATCAAACGTGCATTGTAGAATATCAAATGGCGATAAGAAGTGTAGTTGGGTTATTCCCGACTCCGTCAGTTGAAACTAGAAAGAACTACTGTTTTTTAGCATGCAGAGTTCAAGACTAACATACATATACCTAATTCTTAAATGGCTTGGATTATGCCCATGTAGTGTCCATGGTTCTTCTGCAGTGAGAACCCTACATTACTTCTGTGTGTGGAAGCAGATTCACTCCCAGAGGTTCATTATGGTTTTGTGATAGTAATATAAACATACAACGGCATTGCACGGCGTGCATTCAAGTACTTCGTATGTAAACTTGATGTTAGCCATGACTTATAAATGTGTGATCTCAGAACTGTTTTAAGGCTTTAGAAACTTGTGGAAAGGTTAGCTACCAGACCTAAGCATCAGTTTTACAAAATTACGCCGTATATGTTGACATTGCGATCTGAGCAATTCTGAGAGCTACTTAAACTAACAGTACAATGAAATCTCAGTTTAGCTGCTTTTTATCTGAAAATTTAGGCATACCCAAATGTCATTGTAAAGTTCACTAACAACCATATGAAACCTTTTCTTTATGTTTGTCTCCGACGACCGACAAATATATTTGAACTTAGTGAATATTAAAATAGAAATGGGTGGCAATTTTAGGAGCATTCTGAACCTTGTAACATTCTTAACATTGTTTCGTCTCTTCTTCACAAGTCTTAACATTCTTAACATTGTTTGTGCGGAGTATTGCATGCACTCTGATACCAAGCCGCCGGAGTAAGTATTGGTTCTCATTTTGCACAATGGTACATATAACAACAAACAATAACCACTGTACATTTTTAAATCACAAAGCATGCAGAAGTTAAAATTATTCAAATTCCAAGTCAAGCTAAAAACAAACTTACCAGTCTGAGAATGGAAGGATATATCATTCTGAGAGATGGATCAATTAAATTGTGTACCAGGTCGCCAAATTATGTGAATACCAACAAGCAACTTGCAATTCAAGCATCATCGAATGCAGTAAATAGTTTTGAAACTCGCCGTCTAAGTAATGGTTCCAGCCGGAATGATGGAACCCCACTACTCCACCTCTTTGCTTCATACATATCATTCCATGCTTGTACAATCTCATCAATTTTGAATGATAGACCTGAAATTACATTAAATAGTAAAATATTAGATACTTCAAATTGTTACTTACAATTGCAGAATTCGAATATGTTACCTTGTACAGCATTATTGTTTGAACAGTGGTTCTTTATCATAACAGCTGTATCTGTCGGAGAAGCTCCTGCAAGCTCGAACTTCTCAATTGCAACTTCCAAACATTCATGCCAAACAGGCAAGCCTAATTTAAATTCCACAATGGACCGTTCATAAAGCATGGTACCCCATAAAAGGTTTATCTGAGATCGCATACTCGCCGCCTGCTCTGCAGCTTCATTTGCCGATATGTCTACGAAAAACTTTTCCAACCCCATTTTGTGCAACTGAGCTTTAACTTTACTTGGTTTGGAGTCTTCGCTCTGGCGTTGCTCCTCCGATTCCTCCCACATCTGCATACCCTTATCCATATTCTCCTCAGCACTGTTATACAGTTCTAAAATGTCTGTTGTAGGCCACGCATCCAAATCAGAATTGCTGCCAATTGCATAATACCAAGAGAGTTTTGCCTGCTCAAACTGCTGCTGCCCTAGAGCTAGAAAGCCTTCATAAAAATCTGGTTTTATCTTCAGTGCTTCTTCATATCTGATACCAGCCTCTGAATATTCTTTTACGGCCCAATCATATGTATTAGTGATCTGGTCAAGTACAGATTCTTTCGAAGACTCTTCTGTGAAATACACCCTCTTTCTTGCCCTGGACATGTGAACATTTCCCCAGTTGAACAATGCTAAGGCTGCCATCTCCTGAAACCTTTCAGCTGCTCTGTCAAAAAGGTCTTGAGCTTCTTCACTCGTGATTACCTCCTCCATGGCCTCAGAATAGAGCTTCATTCCCATTTCATGAAGATCCAGATATGCCTCAGAATCAAGTCCAATGTAATTCTTGAACAGTTGAGCGAACTCGATAATCCAGTCATCGATGCAAGTAGACTCAATTTCTGTGGCATTGATTTTTGTGATGGCCCCATTCTCGACTATTGTATCTTCACTATCTTGTTTTCGAGTCTGAAGTCTACCATAAAATGGATCCTTCTCTGGATTAACTTCTACTATGTAGAGTCTGACAGCATTACCCTGTGATTCTGGTGATGCTTCAGCCCATCTCAGTTCTTCATCCGAGGTTATAGTCACCAAGTCACCTTCTTGATCCCTATATTTCACAAGAACTGCTCTTGAGGTTGGAAACTTATCGTGGATAACCTCCCTCAGCTGGAAAAGGCTACAATTAAGTGGCAACCGAGCCCATCTAATATCCTCCTCAAACACCAACTTTACGGTCTTCATAGTTTCTTCTTTAAGACTACTAATTTTCTCCTTCACAACTGCCTTATCCTCAGCCTTCGTCTCTTTAGTTTTGTACCCAGCCTTCTTCTCTTTACTTCTGCTCCCAACCTTCTTCTCTTTACTTTTATTCCGAGCCTTTTTCTCTTCAGTTAAATCTTCAATTTGGTCCGCAACAATTGGCTCCTCAATTTTGTCCTCAGGATTCTCACCCTCATTTTTCTTGCTTTTCTTCTTTCGCGTCTTCTCTTTCAGCACAGGTGACGTAGGGGGAACATAATCCGGAGGCAACTCGATCACAGAATTATTCACCTTCAACCCTCTCTTCTCAATTGCCTCGGTCACCCTTTCCCCGATCTCTAACGCCATGAGATTGTTGGGCTCCATGCTGATAACCGTACTGATATCTCTCAAGGCCAAATCCAGCCTATTCAAACCTTCATAGCACCTAGCCCTTTTCAATAAAGCCTTAGTGTACCTCGGTGTGACTTCAAGAGCTAAATTGCACTCGTGGATCGCATTGGGGTATTCGCTGAGACCCAGTTGCATATGTGACGCAGCCATATTAGTCCGGAGTTGGGACACATCTACATGATTCCGAGGAAGCAATTTGAGGGCTCTCTCATATTTAAGCAAAGCCCCTTCATAGTCCCTCCTCTGGAAGAACCTATTCCCTTCCTCCCTCAACTCCCGAGCCAAAGAAATGAAAACTTCAGTGTCATTATCATAGGCTTTCGGGCTAATAACACTATCCCCGACTTTGGTTTGATTTGCATTGGCAATACTCAAATTCCCTCCTGCCTCTTTCTTCTTCTTCCCACTGTTCTTCCCCATCTCAAACCCAACAACCCAAAATCACAAAAAAAATCAACAAAACAAGAGAGTGATTGTAACTTCTAAACTTCAAACTCAGGCACAGTAAACTCCACAGTGGAAACCAAACCAATCCAATCCCAACCAGCAATTCCACACACATACAAAAAGGAAAATTCAGATAGCTTCAAAGCATAAAATTCCCAATGAGCAACTTTTGCCCAGAATCCAACACAAAAATCAAATCTTTACACAATTGGGCTTCAATGAAACAGAACCCCTATCAACCCAGAAACCAAATTACAAACAGAACTACCCAATTGAGTGGCAAATTGCTATAAAAGTGTTCTTCAAAGCTACAAGCTCAGCAAGAAAAAATAGAAATAAATACAAAAATTACAAACACAACCAGGAATTTCCTTGTTCCCTGTAAATTAGGATTTGGGTTTAGATTATATGGATGAATTAACAAATCCCAATTCACAGAGAATCAAACAAGCCCCTGATTCACCTCAGGATTGGCTTGTTTGTTGTGAAAAGCTGCTCCTTTTTTATCTTCAGAAGAAGAAAAAATTGGAAATTTGGGGAGGGAGAAAACTTATCTGGGAAATGGAAATGGAATATTTGCGCGAAGAAGCTTCGAGTTTTCCGGGAAAATTCTAGCGATAGAAAAGGGAGAGAAAGATTTGCAGGGAATAGATTGATATTTATGTTTTGCAATGTGTCATGTGGTATGTGAGATTTTAGCATCTTTAACGTAAACGCCACAAAAGCTGTGTGAGTCCTGAGAGAAACCCAATGTTCTCTGTCTCTCTGTCTTTTTTTTTTTAATAATTTAAATTTTTAAACGTTAAATAAAATGCTTATCGTATTTTGATTTTTTGATGGGAGTAATATATTTTAATTTTAGAGAATTACTTTTGACAACTACAAAAAAAATATTGTGGGACCCGCATTTCCGTGGATTCCAAGTTTATTGGGACGTTTTGAAGAGTGGGCATGTGCTAAAAAGTCACGTCCTGTTCTTTTTTGATTGGCTAAACCTCACTTCCAATTATATCTTGCCAGCTCACAAAATGTAATGCCGGCGAATTAGCAAAAGAATAATACATAGATTAATAAATAAATACTCCCTCCGTCCCAAAATGAGTGTCATGTTTCCATTTTTTGCAAAAAT
>JAYMTF010004679.1:0-12761 GCA_036897485.1 Pelargonium nanum | reverse complement strand
TTGGCTCTGATACCATGTTAAATTTCAATAATGGGGCTACAATACAATGGCTTGGGCTTCCCATACTAAAAGGTCAACCTTATTAGTAGGGTTTCATTTGCACCATTATATGTAGCCACTTAACTTTATATTTATTCGATGTGGGATATATCACCACTTCAACACTTTTGATCTCTAAAGAGTTGTGAGGCATAGGTCGGATTTCGCTTAGAGAAAATTACACTAAGTATGAATATAAAAATCTCTCTTACAAAATTTGGAATGATAAAAAATCACTAAAAATTGAAAAGATGACAAGATGAGTTAAAACATAAAGAAAACTGCCCAATATAGTCGTGGGTCCAAGGTTATGCCTGCAAAAACTTTAATTTTCATGTGGAAGTAGATGTGGCCACAGTCGTGGTCAAGACCTAGTGTTTGTGAGGAGCATGACCTCCACTTTGTCACACATCTACCACTTAACTCACTTAAGACCACCGAGTCACCAAGACCATTGTAACTTCTGAATTGGCTAAATCATCTTGAGTCACTCGAGATCGAACAATTAGACAAGTCAATATATGATTCGAGAAAATCAAACTTTAATTGGTGGACACTCCTCAAAGACCGAAACATCAAGTGTTATGCCAAATCGATAAACCTTCCTCTTAGACTCTACTTGGATGCTTTCTACAATATATCTTGTATCACCACGTCAATATGACAATTATGATCAATTTGACATCATCATGACATATGTGTGATTGATGAGGAAATCGAAGAGTCAATATTTGGATAGTCATAAGAGAAGACCGTGGACAAAAAAGAAAATTATTGGAGATCTTCCATATTAGAAATCCAATTTAACTTGTCACGACCTGGATTATATGTAAAGAAATGTTTTCCATAGGGTGATTCAAATTGTGATGAACATTCGTCATGTCATCCGCCTAAGTTTCCATCTTCTCACTATGTTACAAAACAAAATACTTATCACATAAAACTTGGGAAAATTAATTACAATTAGAAGATCTTAAGAAATAAATGTCTTCTATACACTATTTGTTGGAGGAAATAATGTTAATATGACATTCTAGTCAACAGTCAACAGTGATGAATAAAGAAGGAAGTATTGGGTCTAAAATATTTTATTTCTCTTTTTTCTTGTCTCACATTAAACATTTTTAACAAACAAATTTCGGTCAGAATCGTATTAAATTGTCCCTAAAATGCTCAACTGTTACAAATTAATTGGGACGATACGATTATAAAAATAAATTAATAATTATAAAGATATGGTTCTTCCCCTTGGATTCTGCCCAAATAAATTACTTTGACGTTTTATTTTCGTTAATCTAAAAATATAATTTAAATTCAAATAAATGAAGTGTCTTCGTCGGACAAGGAAACCGAGGTCTCCTCCATTGGTCGTGTTACAGGCGTCTCGAATCCAACATCTCTGGCACACAAATCAACCCGGTTTCTGTACAAATCTCCAACGACCCAAAAATTGCATATTTTTATTGGGTTTTCGATTATAATCTCACCCGTCTTCTCTATCACGGTCACTGGTTCTGTAACTGAACCGCCATGGACGAAACCACCTCGAGAAGCTACTGGCGGTGGAGCAAGCAAGATTTTTTCCCGGAGGAATCTTTCAAGGACCTCTCTTCCTATACCGCAGCGCTGTCGCAAACCTGTTCCCGCCTCAAGGACCGCTTCACCGACCGCTCCACCGACGCCGCCGAGCTCGTTTTGCTAAGTAAGGCCAGCGAGAATCCACTCAAGAAGTGCCTCACATGGTGGGACCTGATCTGGCTCAGCTTCGGGTCCGTTGTCGGGTCGGGCATTTTCGTCATCACCGGCCAGGAAGCGCACGACCACGCCGGACCCTCCATCGTCCTCGCCTACGCCGCTTCCGGCTTCTCCGCCTTGCTCTCTGTCTTCTGCTACACTGAATTCGCCGTCGAAATCCCCGTCGCCGGCGGGTCCTTCTCGTTCCTCCGGGTCGAGCTCGGTGATTTCGTTGCCTTCATCGCGGCGGCGAACATTCTGCTGGAGGCCATCGTCGGCGCCGCCGGGCTGGGGCGGTCCTGGTCGTCGTACCTGGCCAGCATGATCAAGAGCAGCGACTCCGATTTTCTCCGGATTCGGGTGAGTTCGTTTGCCCATGGGTTTGATTTGTTGGACCCTGTTGCTGTTGTGGTGCTTCTGGTTGCTAATGGTGTGGCCATGACTGGTACAAAAAACACATCTTTTTTGAACTGGATCAGCTCCATTGTGACCTTTCTGGTTATAGTGTTTATCATTGTTGTTGGGTTTGTTCATGGCAAGGCTTCAAATTTGTCCCCATTTTTTCCAAATGGAGCTGGTGGTGTCTTTCAGGCAGCAGCTGTTGTGTACTGGTCTTATACTGGTTTTGACATGGTTGCAACCATGGCTGAGGAGACCAAGAGGCCCTCGCGGGACATTCCGTTGGGTTTGATCGGTTCGATGTCTATGATCACTGTTATATATTGCTTGATGGCTTTGGCTCTGACCATGATGCAGAAATACACTGAGATTGACACCAATGCAGCCTATTCTGTTGCATTTGGACATATTGGGATGAATTGGGCAAGGTACTTGGTGAGCATATGTGCTATCAAGGGAATGAGTACTAGCTTGTTGGTCGGGTCTCTTGGACAAGCTCGGTACACGACTCAGATTGCTAGAGCTCATATGATTCCACCATGGTTTGCTTTGGTTCACCCCAAAACAGGAACCCCCATTTATGCCACTCTATTGGTAACCATACTCAGTGCCATTATAGCATTTTTCTCTAGTTTAGATGTCTTGTCTAGTGTTTTCTCATTTAGTACACTCTTCATTTTCATGCTCATGGCTGTTGCGCTGCTTGTGAGGCGGTACTATGTGAAGGGTGTTACTGATAAGAATGATATGGCTAAGTTTTTGGTGTGTCTATTTGTTATTCTCGGTTCTTCAATTGGAGTTGCAGCACTTTGGAATGCAAATGTGCGAGGATGGATTGGGTATGCTATTACTGGTCTGCTCTGGTTTTTGGGGACTTTGGGGATGGCTTTACTACCTAAGCAGCGAGTTCCAAAAGTTTGGGGAGTTCCGCTCGTTCCATGGCTACCGGCATTATCAATTGGGATGAATCTATTTCTCTTGGGATCACTTGGGGTTGCTGCATTCTTGAGATTCTTTATTTGCAGTGCAGTTATGTTAATATACTATCTATTCATTGGTCTTCACGCAACTTATGATGTGGCTCACCAGAACAAAAAAGACTTACAAATGGAAGAAGTGAAAGAAAAAGACAATCAAGGGGCATTATAGTATTAGTGGTTACAAACTTGATATGGTATAGTTCATGCTGCTGTCATTTTAATTTAGTTTACATTGTTTACAAATAATGCTTTAGCATTTGGTAAATTGTACATACATTTAGGGTTTTTTTTTGTCCACTGAATGGTTGTTTAGAACCTTCTTCTCTGTTTACTTTCTATAGTATGGCCGTTTACTTAGTTCTAACCTTTTTCTTTTAAAATCATCAACGCGGTTATATGTATTAGCGAAGGCTTGTTATGTTTACGGAGGTGAGAGAAGCTAGTTGAGAGAGTTGGCGAGGAAGAATGCAAACTTAAGTAAATTTTATTGAACTCCTATCCTAGAATAAACAGAACACACAAATAGTGACTCAATGATAGTAAATAAGAGATTTTCTTTCCTTCCACTCTATTTTATCTTCTCCTTTCCCTTTACTTTTTACTTGCTACATTATCAAGATAAACAAGTAGAGTACATTGTTCGGAATTTCAACTGATCTGCGCACAAGGGTTGATACATCCAACTAACCTTAAAATACAGGAAAGGAGGAGAACTTCAGTAAACATAACAAGCCTTTGCTAATAACAGTTTCACGATTGGAACCTATAGTTGATGTATCAAACTCAAATAGCTGTTTAGCTTCACTTCTCTCTTCTCTTCTATCTTATTAGGAGTTGGGATTTATCAAATTCTATTGGCAATAAAAACAATATTCAGCAAAAATTCCCAGTTTATCCCTGACCACAATGAGGTGGATATTTGAATGATATCAATGCAATGACTGTGGTAATTGGTTGATGGTTAAAAGTGTTCAAATTTGCTTTTTCTACCTCTTTGTGAGGATTATGAAGTTGCAAATTAACCATTCATGTGATGCCACTTTATTCAGTTGTTGGTACCTTATTTAGAGCACAGTACTTTAGATGACTTCATATACCAGAGGAGCCATGAAGGTATCCGGTGGCTGCATTTCTTAGCACGTATTCAATTCTAGGTATGGTGCTGCATCCATCCACGTATATTATTAGATTTGTGGAAACTCTATTTGGTTCATGATTGCTTTGGTTTGACAGAAATGTTATGTCAGTCTGGAGATGTTGGAGACTGACTCTGTTTATTTCACGACTCATGACCTCTAATGTAAACAACTGAGACACCCCTGCCCATCTGCTTATCACTGATAGTGCATGGTACAGTGAGCTTTAACTATTCTGTTGTTTTCGAATGCGATTAAAGTCAGTACATAACATTATCGAATGTCATTTTCATTCAATGTGTTTCACTGTTTCCAGATCTCGTGGATTTGAAAATTCCATAATGTGGGGAGCCTAATTGTTTGCCTTCTCTTGATGCTTTTTTTAAAGCCGGATTTGTCCAATAAGTTTACGAAACAAAATGAAATATTAGAGTTGTTTCTATCTATTATGTTGAACTGAAAAAGGTTCAGATTGATCTTGAACCCTGTTTATCTTCCATTTCTGTGCAGGCAATGCGACATTTTCTGATAAAGTTGTGCAAGTGCAGGAATTGTTGGCAAACTACTACTTTGGATACTGATTTTACCATAATATGCATCAGCTTTCGAGAAGTAGGAGTTTATTCGAGGTTAATATGAATATTCTCCTCGGAACAAGACGTTTCTTGATTTGTTGACACTTTCGTACGAATGCTGTACTCTCTCCCTTTCTCTGTCAACAATGCACTAGTCCAGGACCACCACATGTATATCAATCACTCTGGAGATTTTGTTCTGGTCTGCTCTACAATCACTACCAGGTACTTCATTATCAACTGACTTGTTCACCTAAAGTTCATACATTATTGATTCTTTGCACATACCAGTCTTTCACGTGATTCCATAGCTGTATTTGTCACAACCTCTATCCATACGATAGATCTCAACCATATTGATACGTTGTCAAGCCCAGACACCAAAGCTTCACGCTGAGGTGATGCCGATTAAGGCTTTTATAGCCTCATCTTGCAGCACATAGATTTGACGGGTTGTCATGTACAAACCTCCCATGTTTCACCTATAGAAGACGTTATGATTCTTGTGCATGATTTGCAGATTGATAATATGATGATGGTTTAGAATCTGAAGGTGACAAGTTCCAAATCTTAGTTAAAAACAAAAAAAGAAGCTTCATTTGTATTTATTTACTTGTTTATGAGATTATGATGTTGAAAAAGAGTTTGGTGGGTGTGTGTATGACATCAATCAGTTATCAGAAAAGAAGGTGTTAACTTCAAAATGAGTCCATTTTTGTACCAAATATTATCAGCAAATATATATGTTTGAAGAAGTGTAGAAAAATGGAGGCCACAAGGAAGGATATTGGTTGGATTTACGTATAGAAATCTTCTATTTGGATCTCATTTTCTCACCAAAAAAAGATGATAGTTGCGGATTCACTGTGATGTCACAGCCAACCAACTCAATGTTGATGGTCATTGCCATATTTTACACTTAAACGGTTAATTTCATGAACGACTAGTATTAACATTTTGGTCAATATCAATCAAAATTGACATTTCGTTAAAATAATTATGTAGAATGATAATTGTGATGTTTAGATGGTGATTATAATTTATCATTCGAACCCGAACGAATCTGATCTGGAATTTGAATCGACGCCTCTAAATCTAGTGTGTGTATCTGAACCCAAGAAGATAAACATGGAGATTGCAGAGAGTGAGTTTGTAGTTAATTCCTGTCTAGCTCGACCCATGCGTGCAAGTCGGGTCAAGCGGCCACTGATATTGAAATTTGAAGCACAAACACACATGCATGTATGATATAATTATATATATGTATGTGGTTGTCACTGTCAGGTTTACATTTTCTTTGGTAGATAGGATCTTCTGTTCATGGTGACAACATAGTCAAGTTGGAGTTGGAGAGGAACCGGAACCCACTATGTTGCTTCCTCCTCAAATTTTCATTAATCACACTAACAAGGTTGGATATGCGCTGAGGGCGATATGTCATCGTGATCTCGGAATATGCTTTAACAGGGCAGATTGCAGGACGACTTTAACGGATATTATTCATATCGGGATCAACTATATGCTTCTTATATTATTAACTCATCAACATTCTAATAACCACTTGATACTAAAAGTGTAAAGTATGGTTTTATAGGACATATATATAGGTAAATAAAGCACATCTGTTTCGTTTACAGTATATTTGGAGATCAAAAAAGTCAATATTCGTTCGTAATAATGAAATATGCGTTATCCCAATACTATCTCTTCAATATTTTGTGAACTTCTTTCTTTCTCTTTCCATGTCTAAACTTGTAAAACAAGATTTTTCCGATGTACGTTCGTCTAAAGTTTTGGTTAGATATTTTTGGGTAATGATATTATTAAAATTTTAGTATCCTTAAAAGTATATATCTAGATATTTCACGTCTCCTATTATATATAACTATTTATTAAAGCATGAAATTCACTCTCTATTTAAGATTTAAGAATACATAATAAATGAAAATAAAAACAATATTTAAGAAAAGAAGATGCTGTTTTATTGACCATGATTGGACCGTAGAACATTCAACCTTGAAAAGCACAATATATATAAATCCTTTTCTTCGGCAATAATTAGAATATTCATAAAATGAACGTGGCAAGAGAATAACACAGAGACTCCATCTCTTACCACCATTATTGATGACCAACCTTTCACTGAATCTTGACTGTACATGAAACATTTGGGACCTCCAAATCATTTTGGATCACATGTCATATACTTTCCTTTTTAGAATCTTCTACCCATTTTCCATTTTACTTAGTTGACTAATTCCACATTGTTTTTGACTGATTTTATTTATTTAATATTAGATTGCGTTTGAGAACCTGCATTTCATTTGAAATGTTGAATTTGAAATGTGAGATTTCAAATACAAATTTAGTGTTTGGGAACTCATGAGATTTCAAATATAGCATTTCAAAGTATATTTGAAAAATGAGAGTTCATAGAATTAGAAATTCAAATTTTAAAATTCAGATTATTATTTTTGTCTATAAATTTAACAAAATTTAGCATTAAGAATTTCATAAATTATGTTTTATTCTAGTCGATTATCGCACTTCCCATACTGTAGTTTTTTCTCAAATTATATACCTTATATGGGCTGCTAAGGGAAATAAATGTAGTGCAACATTGCTAGCATATGCGCAGTGGGTAAGCTAATTGGATTTCAAATGACAGTGGTGTATGTTGGAATTTCAAATTCTAACTTTTACTTATGTGTGAGAGATCATTGGATTTGGGCCAAATCCAAATCCAAATTTTTGAATCATCCAAACACCTCATTTGGACCAAATCCAGCATTTCAATGAAATGCTGGTTCCCAAACACAACATTATGGTTTTTCTTTTCCCTCCATTTACACCTACTTAATTAACCTCTCGATCTCTTTCTTGTACATTCGAGCAACTTGTTTTCATTTCATAAATAGCACGAGTAAATTCTTACATGCAAATTTCTACTGATTTTTATGTATTCTAAGACACTATTAGGCTTTACTCGACAACACTTGCTGAAAAGTTGTAAGAATTTGTATTATATAGTTGAGTTTCGTGTACTAATATGTTTGGATAAAAACAATTATAAGTATGTACATTAATAAAATAATCAAAATGGACATAAAGTATTTGATTAAGAGTTAACGATATCAATCACTACAAATGCTCTCGTAAGATGTTTCATGTCGATCTAAATAAATCATAACTCACGTATTCATTCACTGTGTAATTATACTTCATATGCAAAAACAACATCTAATTAACATTTCACATATCGAACATAATAGAATCGGTAGATCCAATCTGCATTGTATGAGGGCAAGAATGTAATTTACGTGCTATCTCTTTTTTTTTTTAAGGAGGCGGAAATCACACAAGAGACATTGAGCTCCTGCATGAATCAACTCTCTGAAAAAGCTCTATAGTAGTTTTGCCACCTTTGAATACTCATTTTACACATTTTGATATTACCATACAAAGTAATGTAGTTATCTCTTAAGTTTTATTTACGTGACGTCTCCAACAAGAAAAACACTAGTGTTACCTACCAAGCACTTACTATCACTTTAACTTAAAAATCAATATAATGAACCGATAAATGGGTGGTTAATTTAGGGATGAGATTTATGACCATATAGTTTGGTAATTAGGTATAGGGAGGACATAACTGAAAAATGAGAAGTTTGAGCTGCAAATGTTTTGCCAGATATAGGAGATAGATGAAGCCAATTTCTTGATCAAAGGTCACATCAGATTTGAAGCACCAATCACACATGCAGTTGCTGCATGAGCTGTTCTTCGTACCCTAATTATTGTAGGGTTTCTGTTATGTACTATGTAAAAGCTTTCTACACAATATAGGCTTAGCTAGATCAACCAAAATTTGGTGCATATGATATCTTTGTAGGGTCTCAATTTAAATTCATCACAATCTTCATATGGTGCATTGTTTCTCCAATTCTTTTCCTCAGGACCACCTTACGGGATATATACATACATTATACGTAGTTAGCATCGCCATGATTCATCTGTTATGTAGGTCAGTTAAACTTTTCCGTTGTGTGCACATGACTTGTGAAATTTATATCATTTATCTGTAACAAAACGAGCGTTTCAATTCTCATTTTGAGACGTACGAATGGAGTACTCTTTTTCTAGTTTTGTTGACAAATTGTCATTTATTTTCTCCCTTTTTTAAATACGTAATTAGAGAAATAGTTATTATGACCTAATTAAATGTGTCTCTATATTTGATCGACAATGCTATTTTCATGAATCTATCTTGGATAGAATATATCATTACAAGAGCCAATAGGCTCTTTGATTTGACTTGCATTGCCATTCTCTCAAACCTTGGCCACTTATAATAATGTATTATATATATGGTACAAGTAAGCTAAAAATACTTGAACCAACATATATAAATTTTAATTTAACTTTGTTGAGTTTAATTTTTAAAAATACCATTTGAAGTATCAAAGTGAGCAAAAACATTTTCTTTTTCATTAGGATTAAAATTGTAATTTGAACAGTGCTTTTGTTATTTTTCATTATCAATTTTCATAATTATAAAAGCGAGTATAAATAAAGTTTATAGTAAATCTCACGCGATGTGATCAGTGTGATGGAAACTAGTACGTAAGTCTATTTATATTGTCAAACCTAATTATCATAATTCGTAAGTCTAATTTAACTTGTCTTTGTCTTCTTAATGTGGTTCAACAATGTGATGAAAATTTTCTCCATTGACAAATCTTGTTTGTAAACAAATAGAAATAGAGAGCCCTATTAAATTTGGAAACCTAAAAAATTATTAAGGAGTGAAGATACATTTTCAATAGCATAAAATTCTATAACGTGAAAAAATGGGATTCGAAATTTTCGTACTCCACCCATTTTCTTGATACAAAGATTTATACTTTAAATAGAAAAAGGCCTTACAATTGAAGCAAAAATATATAAGAAAAATGCCGTGTAAATTTCATGTTTTTATAAATATAAATGCTGGAAATATAAATATAAATACGAAAGAAACTCTCACCATATATAGTTATTTAACTAGTGTGATTTTTGTGTATTAGAATTTCGAGTATGAACTAAATACTAAGTAAACTTTAAGTAGAAGAAGATCTTACAGTTAAAGCAAAAATATATAAGAAAAATGCCGTGTAAATTTCATGTTTTTATAAATATAAATGCTGGAAGTATAAATATAAATACGAAAGAAACTCTCACCATATATAGATATTTAACGTGTGTATTTTTGTGTATTCGAATTTCGAGTATGAACGAGTCACATACTCAAATATGCAAAATCCGTCATACGGCACTAATAACCCATTTTCTTTCTAAAAAGAGAAGATATATTGCATCATTATATATGATTTATTAAAGACGCTTGATTATTATTATTTTTCTAAAAAAGTTGAGTTACACATTAGGGTGTAACTCTCCCCTTTTAACCCAAACTCTACCCCACCCGACGCAATGAGATTTGAATCCACTACCTACTACGTGGAGATGTGTGTCTTGACCATTGCACCACCTCCTAGGGGCAAGACGCTTGATTATTAATTTCTTGTTAATTTAATGTATATAGGAAGATATATACAACTTGCAAAAATAATAATTTTGTACAATGACAACTAATGCTAGATATATAAATTGCACTCTTTTCACAATTATGAGATAGCTAAGTTTGAGAATTGACATGAACCGAATCAAACTGACCATATCTCTCAGCCCTAGTTTCCAAATGCTCATCATTGGTCCCATTATGGAACAAATATATGTAAGCACTTATATCCAATTGTCTAATGATAATTGCATACATAATTACTTTTATTCCAAAAAGAGGAAACCAAATTATTTAATGGTAAAAAAGCACATTTTGGGGGGTGCCCACTTGGCCACACAAATCTTGAATTTTGAGAGTGATTTTGATGTGCCTATGCAACAATTTCTTTCTTTTTTTTCTTTTTAACTAAATACAGTACAAATCCTTAAACATGCATGATGCACAAATAAGGTGAATAAATGTCTAGCTAATTTTACAAAATTAAACATTCTAAAAGTTATGAATTGTCACCCTTTTAGCTACCAAACATTCATCAACTATATCTACGTAAAAATGTGAAAAACTCATTATTTATAACTCAAGTCATTATCACTATAACATCAACATATAATATGCATTCTAGAACATAAAATTAATACCTGATGAGATAATGTACCTAATTATGACAACAACGTGAGCATCATTTACAAGAGTTCGTTAAAACGTCAAAAGAAACTATTGAGCGGGATCGAATTTGTCTAAATTGAATATGTGACCAACAATAATTTAGAGAGAAACAAGATGGGATGATGATACAAATATAGTGTATGTGTAGATGTGAGACCCACAAATAGAATGATATGAAGGATGTGTTAGGGTTAGGGTTAGGGTGATGCATGGAAAATAGGAAATGGATGGTACTTTTTGGGATAAAAGAATGGATTGATTTGAAGGGTGGATAGAGATTTAAGGGACAAAGAGGAGATCTTACCAATCTTTAAGGGATGGGTGGCCTTTTACCAACCTGGCAACACACAACACCATAACCTACTGCCCACGTCAGCGTATAAACATGAAGCTACGACTCCTACAAAACCACCACATCATCAAGATAACAACCTCCAATGTAGAGCCAAGTATTTAGTTTTATTCTTTCTAGTAGATGCCTTGTAGAGAGTAGGTGAATCCTCTAAAAAATAAATATATAAATAAAGATACGTGTGACTATACTTAATGCTTGACATGTTCTGAATTCGAGAATGTGTGTTTGTGCGTCTGTTTTAGCTCAGTCTACTTTAGTATATCAGAGTGTGAAGTTGTTTACACCACATGTTGGGATTGTTGTATTGAAAATGTTGTAACTTGTAAGTATGAAAGTCTGAGGATGGAGATGGAGGCTAGCTCAGGCCCTTTGATTCGTGAATCTTGTGTAAGGGTAACAATGTTAGCGAAGACCCGAGTGTCTACCTAAGAAATCGTCTCTTGGGCGTGGGAGTAAGAGTGATGCAGAGAATTTCAGATGTGATCCAGTGAGGTGGAGACCTTGAAAATCACCCAACGATACGTGTTTAGAAGTGCTTCCACTTTTTTGGAATTTATTCCTGAAGACTTTAGAGTAAAGTGGAGACCCTGAAAACAACAATTGTGCTGCTAAATATCGATAAGTGTTTACAAATGTGCCGATCACATGCAAAACCGTGTGTATAACACATGTGTCAACAACACCTTCCCTTTAAAATGCATGAGCTTTGTCCTTTAATTTGTTACAAAAGTATGATAAAAATAAGCCAAAAGTTTAAAGAAAATAATGCCTTTTTCTTAGGTCCCATCAGCCTCTTTTTCACCAAATTTCACCACTTTCAAGTTTCTTTCACCTTTCTACTCTAAAACGAAAGAAGTAGATGATATACATTCTCCAAAATGTTACACCATATCTATATAATTCAAAGCTCTTATAATAAAAACATTTTCATCAAAATGTCATACACTAATTAATAAACACAAAGTTCGTTGTCAATGTGAATGTATAGACTTTCTCGATATACCAATTTGGCATTTGAATATTAAACTTCTATATAATATGGTTGAATTGAATAAAGCATTGCATGTAAACCACTTAAAATAGATAATTATGTGTTTTCTTTTTCAAAAAGTTCAGCTTGAATTGTTACTTCATCTTACTATCACCAAAGATATGGTTATGATATTATATCAATATCCAAAACTAAAATGTCACTTTCCTTCAAATTCAATGAATTTAATATGAAACTGACCAAACTTATTCCATAATTTCATATTAAAATCTTATGTCTAATAATTACTAATGTAAGTTTTGAAACAACACTAGAATAATATA